>WNWK01026651.1:0-27138 GCA_009830355.1 Cherax destructor | reverse complement strand
AAGGAAGCCGGGAAGCCCATTAATGGAATCGGGGCGTTAATGGAAGCTGGGGAAATGGAAGCTGCATTAAAGAAGCTGTGAATGGAAGCTGCGTTAATGGAAGCTGCGGAAAAGGCGCTTTTTATGGAATGTGCTTAATGGAAGCTGTTTTAAAGGGAACTGCATTAATCAACTGTGTTAACGGAAGCTGCGTTAAAAACTGCTTAAAGGCGCTTTATGGAATGTGCGTTAATGGAAGCTGCGTTAATGGAAGGGCGTTAATGGAATCTGTTTTTGGAAGCTGTGTTAAGGGAAAATTTTAATGGAAGGTGCGTTAATGGAATCTGTATAAATGGAAGCTGTGTTAATGGAAGCTGTGTTAAGGGAAAGGGTTGCGTTAATGGAACCCTTATTTTGGAAAAGCTGGGGAAATGAAGCTTCATTAATGGAAGCTGCGTTAATGGAAGTTTCATTAATGGAAGCTGCGTTAATGGAACCCATTTGGAAGCTGCTTTTGGAACCCATGTTTGGGGGCTTTAAATTGGAAGCTGTGTTAATGGAAGTTGCGTTAATGGAAGCCATTAAGGGAAATTCATTAATGGAACCCGCGTTAAGGGAAGCTGTGTTAATGGAAGGGGGTTAAAAATAAAACCCTTAATAATAAAAGGTGCGTTAATGGAAGTTTGGTTAATGGAAGGTGCGTTAATGGAAGCTGTGTTAATGGAAGGTGCTTTAAATGGAAGCTTCTTAAGGGAAGCTGCGTTAAGGGGAAGCTTCATTAATGGAATCTGCGTTATTGGAAGCTGTTTTAAAGGAAGCTGCATTAATGAAACTGTGTTAATGGAAGCTGCGTTAATGGAAGCTGCGGTAAAGGCGCGTTTATGGAATGTGCGTTAATGGAAGCTGTTTTAAACTGCATTAATCAACTGTGTTAAGGGGAAGCTGCGGTAATGGGTTTTGCGAAAAAGGGCGCGTTTAGGGAAAGTGCGAATGGAAGCTGCGTTAATGGAAGGTGCGTTAATGGAATCTGTGTTAATGGAAGCTGTGTTAATAGAAGGTGTGAATGGAAGGTGCGTTAATGGAATTTTAAAAGGGAAAGGCTGTGTTAATGGAAGCTGTGTTAATGGAAGGTGCGTTTGGAAGCTTCATTAATGGAAGGGGGGTTTTGGAAGCTTCATTAAGGGAAAGGTGGTTTAAACTTCTTTGGGCTGCTTTAAATTGAAGCTTCAATAATGGAAGCTCCCTTAATGGAAGCTGTGTTAATGGAGGTGGGCGTTAATGGAAGCTGTTTTTTAATGGAAGCTGGGGTTAAGGGAAAGCTTCATTAATGGGCTTCTTTAAAAGGGGCTGCGTTAATGGAAGCTGTGTTAATGGAAGGCGTTAATGAAAGCTTCATTAATAGAAGGTGCGTTAATGGAAGCTGTGCTAATGGAAGGTGCGGTAATGGAAGCTGTGTTAATGGAAGGTGCGTTAATGGAAGCTTCATTAATGGAAGCTGGGTTAATGGAAGCTTCATTAATGGAAGGTGCGTTAATGGAAGCTGTGTTATTGGAAGGTGCGTTAATGGAAGCTTCATTAATGGAAGCTGGGTTAATGGAAGCTTCATTAATGGAAGGTGCGTTAATGGAAGCTGTGTTAATGGAAGGTGCGTTAATGGAAACTGTGTTAATGGAAGCTGTGTTAATGGAAGCTTCATTAATGGAAGCTGCGTTAATGGAAGCTGCGTTAATGGAAGGTGTGTTAACTTTCTAGGAACTTTCAGTGACTGGTAAATATTTGTAATCTAAAAAAAATAAGTTTTTATTTTTGAGGAATTACATTGACATGCAGAGATTATTTAAGAAAATAATCTTTAACAACTTTGCGAAGTTTTAAATATTTTCCCAAAATTCACCTCAATAACTTAATATTTTCTAATGATGGTCATTGTCTTTGTTGTCTCGGTAATAAATGTAAAGAACCTTAGGTTACATAAAGTAAATATAGCGGTATGACAACTGACATCGCACCTTATATGTGAAGGTCACAGTGTAGTTACTGATCCCTAGGATACATGGCATCACATGGTATGTAAAAATAACTGTCCTGACGCCAGCTATGTGACTTAGTAATATGTTGAAAAAGGGTTTTCATGGCACGCCATCAATAACACCATTTTTTTCATTATTCCACTGAGTAACATATCTATCACTTTTTATTTCAATGTTTTTGTATCTGTCTTTTTTACATAATTTCTTCAAATTCACTTGCTGACTTTGATGTCTTCGTTCAGCCTCTCTCTCTTATATTGTTGACGACTTCAATCAAGGCACAAGAGATATCAACACTTACACAAATTCTTCATTGACATCACAGAGCCAATAAGTTTTTTACACTACTGAAACTACTGGGGCAGAGCAGAAAGTCGTAATGATTAATCGTAAATGTTTGAGGAGAAGTTTGAACCAACACAACACTAACATTGAAGCAGAGTAAATGGGAAGAAATATAAAATAAACCCAATGGAAAGCTGGCACCAGTGACAACCATGGCCAGAAATAATTCAAACACCTACTGATAAATATAAAAAAAATGCATGAACATGTAGAGAGGTATTCAGAAATGAAACTTGATCACTAACTTGGATAATTACCTCGTCAGGTCGGCAGTAACTGCGTGTTGACGATGACAGCAGCGTAGTAAGAGGCCAGGTTGCACTAGTGGCAATACTTTCCAAACTAGTTGTAAATATATTACAGGTTTCTCCTTCCCTCCATTTATATCAAGATCAGCAACAACAGCAGCTGCATTGTTACATTGTTAATGAACCCATCATAGATTTATAATAATATTCTCACCTCTTTACTGAAGTCTGCCAGTCGCCCTACTCATGTCTGCCAGTCGTCCTACTGATGTCTGCCAGTCGCCCTACTCATGTATGCCAGTCGCCCTACTGATGTCTGACAGTCGCCCTACTCATGTCTGCCAGTCGCCCTACTGATGTCTGCCAGTCGCCCTACTCATGTCTGCCAGTCGCCCTACTCATGTATGCCAGTCGCCCTACTGATGTCTGCCAGTCGCCCTACTCATGTCTGCCAGTCGCCCTACTGATGTCTGCCAGTCGCCCTACTCATGTCTGTCAGTCGCCCTACTGATGTCTGCCAGTCGCCCTACTCATGTCTGCCAGTCGCCCTACTGATGTCTGCCAGTCGCCCTACTCATGTCTGCCAGTCGCCCTACTCATGTCTGCCAGTCGCCCTACTGATGTCTGCCAGTCGCCCTACTCATGTCTGCCAGTCGCCCTACTGATGTCTGCCAGTCGCCCTACTCATGTCTGCCAGTCGCCCTACTGATGACTGCCAGTCGCTATACTGATGTCTGCCAGTCGCCTACTGATGTCTGCCAGTCGCCCTACTGATGTCTGCCAGTCGCCCTACTGATGTCTGCTATTCGCCCTACTGATGTCTGCCAGTCGCCCTACTGATGTCTGCCAGTCGCCCTACTGATGTCTGCCAGTCGCCCTACTGATGTCTGCCAGTCGCCCTACTGATGTCTGCCAGTCGCCCTACTGATGTCTGCCAGTCGCCCTACTGATGTCTGCCATTCGCCCTACTGATGTCTGCCAGTCGCCCTACTGATGTCTGCCAGTCGCCCTACTGATGTCTGCCAGTCGCCCTACTGATGTCTGCCAGTCGCCCTACTGATGTCTGCCAGTCGCCCTACTGATGTCTGCCAGTCGCCCTACTGATGTCTGCCAGTCGCCCTACTGATGTCTGCCAGTCGCCCTACTGATGTCTGCCAGTCGTTCTACTGATGTCTGCCAGTCGCCCTACTGATGTCTGCCAGTCGCCCTACTGATGTCTGCCAGTCGCCCTACTGATGTCTGCCAGTCGCCCTACTGATGTCTGCCAGTCGCCCTACTGATGTCTGCCAGTCGCCATACTGATGTCTGCCAGTCGCCCTACTGATGTCTGCCAGTCGCCCTACTGATGTCTGCCAGTCGTTCTACTGATGTCTGCCAGTCGCCCTACTGATGTCTGCCAGTCGCGTTTACTGATGTCTGCCAGTCGCCCTACTGATGTCTGCTAGTCGCGCTACTGATGTCTGCCAGTCGCCCTACTGATGTCTGCCAGTCGCCCTACTGATGTCTGCCAGTCGCCCTACTGATGTCTGCCAGTCGCGCTACTGATGTCTGCCAGTCGCCCTACTGATGTCTGCCAGTCGCGCTACTGATGTCTGCCAGTCGCGCTACTGATGTCTGCCAGTCGCCCTACTGATGTCTGCCAGTCGCGCTACTGATGTCTGCCAGTCGCCCTACTGATGTCTGCCAGTCGCCCTACTGATGTCTTCCACTCGCCCTACTGATGTCTTCCAGTCGCCCTACTGATATCTGCCAGTCGCCCTACTGATGTCTGCCAGTCGCGCTACTGATGTCTGCCAGTCGCCCTACTGATGTCTGCCAGTCGCCCTACTGATGTCTTCCAGTCGCCCTACTGATGTCTGCCAGTCGCCCTACTGATGTCTTCCACTCGCCCTACTGATGTCTTCCAGTCGCCCTACTGATGTCTGCCAGTCGCCCTAATGATGTCTGCCAGTCGCTCTACTGATGTCTGCCAGTCGCCCTACTGATGTCTGCCAGTCGCCCTACTGATGTCTGCCAGTCGCCCTACTGATGTCTGCCAGTCGCCCTACTGATGTCTGCCAGTCGCCATACTGATGTCTGCCAGTCGCCCTACTGATGTCTGTCAGTCGCCCTACTGATGTCTGCCAGTCGCCCTACTGATGTCTGCCAGTCGCCCTACTGATGTCTGCCAGTCGCCCTACTGATGTCTGCCAGTCGCCCTACTGATGTCTACCAGTCGCCCTACTGATGTCTGCCATTCGCCCTACTGATGTCTGCCAGTCGCCCTACTGATGTCTGCCAGTCGCCCTACTGATGTCTGCCAGTCGCCCTACTGATGTCTGCCAGTCGCCCTACTGATGTCTGCCAGTCGCCCTACTGATGTCTGCCAGTCGCCCTACTGATGTCTGCCATTCGCCCTACTGATGTCTGCCATTCGCCCTACTGATGTCTGCCAGTCGCCCTACTGATGTCTGCCAGTCGCCCTACTTATGTCTGCCAGTCGCCCTACTGATGTCTGCCAGTCGCCCTACTGATGTCTGCCAGTCGCCCTACTGATGTCTGCCAGTCGCCCTACTGATGTCTGCCAGTCGCATTACTGATGTCTGCCAGTCGCTCTACTGATGTCTGCCAGTCGCCCTACTGATGTATGCCAGTCGTCCTACTGATGTCTGCCAGTCGCCCTACTGATGTCTGCCAGTCGTCCTACTGATGTCTGCCAGTCGCCCTACTGATGTCTGCCAGTCGCCCTACTGATGTCTGCCAGTCGCCCTACTGATGTCTGACAGTAGCCCTACTGATGTCTGCCAGTCGCCCTACTGATGTCTGCCAGTCGCCCTACTGATGTCTGCCAGTCGCCCTACTGAAGTCTTCCTCCTCATGCTGTTAGAATTCATCTCATATTTCAGCTATTCTAAGTGAAGGAAAATGAAAGGGAAATGGATGTATCTATGATTGGTATATAAAAAACTCTCAAACTCTGTTTATCACATCTTTTAACCTTCTCATCATTTTTGCTTCCTCCCTTCCCACCTCTTTCTCACCTCTTTTGTATTATCCATCCACTCTTCCGTCCCTCCGTCAGTACTCACGGAGACAGCAGCACTGGTGAGCTGGAGACCGTCCAGCCACCAGGTAAGAGAGGCTGGGGGACGAGCACCAACACTCTGACACACCAACTCGTACTCCTTCCCAGCAGAGATGGCCTCACGGGACGCCAGGATCTTCACCGTCAGCGGTTTGACTGCAACGGGACACAGAAACAATATACTGCAAGTGTAGCGGGCACTTTTATCAAGAATAAAGCACCATTAAGCTGTAGTGAGTGGAAAAATTTGAATGACAAATCAATATTAGCAAAGACTTAAACCAAGCGTCACTACGCCATACAGCATCACCTCTTCATCTTGAAGGTATAATAAGGTGTAAGCGTATTGACGCAAATACTGAGAAGACAAGGTTATCTATAACACTAAACAAAGTTCACACTTGTGCAAAACATTGTTCCAAAGGAGCTAACCATGTAAAGTGTCTTCTGAATATTTAATGCTGTTCGAAAGTTGTTGTTTTTCTGTAATTTCTCCTGAAATAACAGAAATGAGCCTCATATAAATAAAATCAAAACATAAGACAAAAGAAGTACAGTAGGCCTTCAAGCCTAAAACAGGATATCACTTTTTACACTCAACAGGTTACTTGACCTGGATAATTGTTGTTATATGTGAGTTTTATTTACTTTGTGTTGCAGCATGACAGGAAGCAGTGCACTCCTTCTGGTTGCAGGTAGTTAACAGTGCACTCCTTCTGGTTGCAGGTAGTTAACAGTGCACTCCCTTCTGGTTGCAGGTAGTTAACAGTGCACTCCTTCTGGTTGCAGGTAGTTAACAGTGCACTCCTTCTGGTTGCAGGTAGTTAACAGTGCACTCCCTTCTGGTTGCAGGTAGTTAACAGTGCACTCCCTTCTGGTTGCAGGTAGTTAACAGTGCACTCCCTTCTGGTTGCAGGTAGTTAACAGTGCACTCCTTCTGGTTGCAGGTAGTTAACAGTGCACTCCTTCTGGTTGCAGGTAGTTAACAGTGCACTCCTTCTGTTGCAGGTAGTTAACAGTGCACTCCTTCTGGTTGCAGGTAGTTAACAGTGCACTCCTCTGGTTGCAGGTAGTTAACAGTGCACTCCTTCTGGTTGCAGGTAGTTAACGTGCACTCCCTTCTGGTTGCAGGTAGTTAACAGTGCACTCCTTCTGGTTGCAGGTAGTTAACAGTGCACTCCTTCTGGTTGCAGGTAGTTAACAGTGCACTCCCTTCTGGTTGCAGGTAGTTAACAGTGCACTCCTTCTGGTTGCAGGTAGTTAACAGTGCACTCCCTTCTGGTTGCAGGTAGTTAACAGTGCACTCCCTTCTGGTTGCAGGTAGTTAACAGTGCACTCCTTCTGGTTGCAGGTAGTTAACAGTGCACTCCTTCTGGTTGCAGGTAGTTAACAGTGCACTCCTTCTGGTTGCAGGTAGTTAACAGTGCACTCCCTTCTGGTTGCAGGTAGTTAACAGTGCACTCCTTCTGGTTGCAGGTAGTTAACAGTGCACTCCTTCTGGTTGCAGGTAGTTAACAGTGCACTCCCTTCTGGTTGCAGGTAGTAAACAGTGCACTCCCTTCTGGTTGCAGGTAGTTAACAGTGCACTCCTTCTGGTTGCAGGTAGTTAACAGTGCACTCCCTTCTGGTTGCAGGTAGTTAACAGTGCACTCCCTTCTGGTTGCAGGTAGTTAACAGTGCACTCCCTTCTGGTTGCAGGTAGTTAACAGTGCACTCCCTTCTGGTTGCAGGTAGTTAACAGTGCACTCCCTTCTGGTTGCAGGTAGTTAACAGTGCACTCCTTCTGGTTGCAGGTAGTTAACAGTGCACTCCCTTCTGGTTGCAGGTAGTTAACAGTGCACTCCCTTCTGGTTGCAGGTAGTTAACAGTGCACTCCCTTCTGGTTGCAGGTAGTTAACAGTGCACTCCTTCTGGTTGCAGGTAGTTAACAGTGCACTCCCTTCTGGTTGCAGGTAGTTAACAGTGCACTCCCTTCTGGTTGCAGGTAGTTAACAGTGCACTCCCTTCTGGTTGCAGGTAGTTAACACTACACTCCCTTCTGGTTGCAGGTAGTTAACACTACACTCCTTTCTGGTTGCAGGTAGTTAACACTACACTCCCTTCTGGTTGCAGGTAGTTAACACTACACTCCCTTCTGGTTGCAGGTAGTTAACACTACACTCCCTTCTGGTTGCAGGTAGTTAACACTACACTCCCTTCTGGTTGCAGTTAGTTAACATAAGCTTTTCCCACAACTTTATTATTGATGTTTTATTAGTATATTTAGTATTATTTATTTTTTTATCCTCTTAGGATGTGCCTAGTGACACATAGACATTCAGATATATATCTGATACACAGGCACATTATTATATGAAAATCTGCTAATGGGAGATATGCAGAGTAGCTCACAGACTTTGTTCAGACAAACTGCAATTTAGTATTTATATATATATCACTTTGTGTGTTATTATTATGTTTTTTATATTTCTCCTATTTTATGCACAAGATGCAATATTTACCTAATATCATAAAAAATGGATATTATTGCTAATCTCTGCAGGAATGACATAATTAATATGTCAGATATTATAATTATGTTATTTGGGGAACAGCATAGTTTAGCATGGTTTAGTTGAGTGATGTATGAACATAATGGAACAGCAGATTGACTAGTGGTCCGTCTAACACATCGTACCATGAAGTCTGCACTTTCTCATGCTCTTCTACACTGACCGGAGCCAACAAGGAGGCATGGCCTCTCAGGTGTGTCACCTCTGTGGGTCATTACTAATTAAATAATACCTTTTCTTTATTTTGTTAAGCATTTTAACATTTTCAGGGTTAAAGTTCTAGAAGGTTACCTGTTTCCTGTTACCTGTTTCTTCTCTCCTGTGTTCTTTTTTTATGTAAATCTTTACACATCTCTGGTGATGAGTGAGTACTGATATTGTGTTGGGTTTATCTCACAATGATCGTGTGTAGGATGAATATAGCAGTCTTTTGTAAGATGTTGCTTTCACAGTTAGAACACATGGTAATAACTCTGTCTATCATTATACTTGTGCCTTTGCTGTTGTATTGCGAACTTTCATGTCCACCTTTGAAGTGCGTGATGATCGCTATTGTTTTTTCATGTTTGATTTCATTGGCTTAAATGTTTATTACTGTTTTAAAATGTTGTGCATATCTTGGATAGACTATTTAGGGTATCGTGGATATTTGCTTTGTACTGAAAGAATTACTGTACAAACATTCCCTGGATAAATAGTTATTAAGAAACTTTTTATATTTGATATTTCACCTTCCTATACTTTTTTTATATATTTCTTTATTGATAATGGTATAACCTTACTGGTGAGTGTCACATACTGGCAGTCGTACTACGACCAGCATACAGGTCTGCAATTATGAATCCAACTGACTTATCCATTGCTGTGACACTGGTATAAATCTCAAATTATGTTCCATAATAACATGCAGTTTCCTGCACGTGTCAGAGCAAATTCTCCTCAGGACCAGATCCTTAGCAGACACAGGTACTGCGACTCCATCTAGAAAACCTAATGAGTATAATTTCCTGCCAAAGCACCAGTACCTGACGTGTCTGGTTCTCACTCTAAGCAATGGTAAGCCTTGATGGAGAAGTTGTTTAAGAGACACTATCAAATTTCAACATTTTTATTTCCTTGTGTAGTATACAAACTGTAGTTTACATGTAATAAAATATTGTTAAGCACAAAGAAAGCCTCTAACATGCATGAGCATTTCTTTAAATAAGAAATAATGTATCAAACATGTGAGACTCAAGAACATAGTTTAGTGTCCAGTAATGTGTTTAGTTCCTAGCTTATGTGACCATTATCCAGATACTTATCTTGAAGTGTTGAACTAAGCATCTGCCTAAACATCACTGACATATCTAGTTACACTCTAATTTAACTTTTGAACCTCAGAAGTATGCAGCATCACTATTATATACTGTGGCATACCCCGAGTATGTTATACTTTATTCGACGTTCGTCATACAACCATTTGCCATGCACTCTCGACCACTGAACGGGTAAATCAAAGGCACCACTGTTCAGCTTATTGTCCAGTTCAACCTGACAGTCACGTGGCAGCTCGCTACTTCTGACAAGATGACGTCATTTCAGCGTGTCTAGCTGAGTGGCAGTCTGATATAGACACTGGAAATGACACTGCTGTCTTCAGTGACTCTAATTTGTAAGATTCCATTCTGACTGCTTCTTCTCTCAATATTAATATCGTACATAGTGTATATATTGGCTATGAAATTCATGGGTAAGAAAATGTACCCCTGCTTCTTTACCTTGATCTTGCTCAACCCGCTCAGCACATTGTTTACTGACTTAGGTCTTCGTAATGTATTTACATTGATTACGACAAAGAAAATGAAGCAGTTTTTGACAAATATAATCTTATTTCTGAAAGACTCATGAAATCTTAATGACACGAATCTCCCACCACGCTGGCGGGAGATTCGTCTGTGAAAGTGGTCACAGTGGTGCCTGTACTCACCTAATTGTACTCACCTAATTGTGGTTGCAGGGATCGAGACTCAGCTCCTGGCCCCGCCTCTTCGCTGTCTGCTACTGGGTCTCTGCTCTCCCTGCTCCATGAGCTTTATCATACCTTGTCTTAAAACTATGTATGGTTCCTGCCTCCACTATATCATTCTCTAGTCCATTCCACTTCCTGACTACTCTGTGGCTGAAGAAATGTTTCCTGACATCCCTTTGACTCATCTGAGTCTTCAGCTTCCAGTTGTGTCCCCTTGTTTCTGTGTTCCCTCTCTGAAACAACCTGTCACTATCTACCTTGTCAATTCCCCGCAGTATTTTGTATGTCGTTATCGTGTCTCCTCTGACCCTTCTTTCCTCCAGTGTTGTTAGTCCTATTTCCCTCAGCCTTTCTTCATAAGACAGACCCCGGAGTTGTGGAACTAACCTTGTCGCAAACCTTTGCACTTTCTCTAGTTTCTTGACGTGCTTGACCAGGTGTGGGTTCCAGACTGGTGCTGCATACTCTAGTATGGGCCTGACGTATACGGTATACAGTGTCTTGAACGATTCCTTGTTAAGGTAACGGAACGCTAATCTTAAGTTTGCCAGTCGCCCATATGCTGCCGCGGTTATCTGGTTGATGTGTGCTTCCGGAGACGTGCTTGGTGTTATACTCACCCCAAGGTCTTTCTCCTTTGTTGAGGTTTGTAGCCTTTGTCCACCTAGCCTGTACTCTGTCAGCGGTCTTCTTTGCCCTTCTCCGATCTTCATGACTTTGCATTTGGTGGGGTTAAATTCGAGAAGCCAGTTGCTAGACCAGATGTCAAGCTTGTCCAGGTCACTTTGAAGTCCTGCTTGGTCTTCATCCGATGTGATTCTCCTCATTAATTTCACATCATCTGCGAAAAGAGACACTTCTGAGTCTATCCCATCCGTCATGTCATTCACATATAGCAAGAATAGCACTGGTCCTAGGACTGACCCTGCGGTACACCGCTCGTCACAGGCGCCCACTGTGATACCTCATCACGCACCATGACCCGTTGTTGCCTCCCTGTGAGGTATTCCCTGATCCATTCCAGTGCCCTTCCTGTTATACACGCTTGGTCTTCCATCTTTTTTACTAATCTCATGTGAGGAACTGTGTCAAAGGCCTTCCTGCAGTCCAAGAAAATGCAGTCAACCCACCCTTCTCTCTCTTGCCTTACCTCTGTTACTTTATCATAGAACTCCAGGAGGTTTGTTACACAGGATTTGCCTTCCCTGAAACCGTGCTGTCTGGCGTTGATTAACCTGTTCTGCTCCAGATGCTCCACCATTCTTTTTCTGATGATTTTCTCCAAGACTTTGCACACTATACATGTAAGTGACACCGGTCTGTAGTTTAGTGCCTCTTTTCTGTCTCCTTTTTAAAGATGGGGACTACGTTGGCCTTTTTCCATATCTCAGGTAGCTGCCCAGTTTCAAGGGATGTGTTGAAAATTTTGGTAAGTGGCACACTCAGAACCTCAGCTCCTTCCCGAAGGACCCATGGTGAGATATTGTCCGGACCCATTGCCTTTGAGGTATCAAGGTCACTGAGTAACTGCTTCACCTCCCCTCAGATGTGTGTATACCCTCCAGCACTCGATACATCCCTTGTTGGTGATGCACCCCGTCCTGTCTACCCAACTGCCTCCCTTCCTCCACTGTGAATACTTCCCTAAACCTCGAGTTGAGCTCCTCACATACCTCTTGATCATTACTTGTGAGTTCCCCATCCTCCCTCCTCAGCCTTATCACCTGATCCTTTACTGTTGTCTTCCTTCTGATGTGGCTGTACATCAGTTTCGGGTCAGACTTGACTTTCGATGCTATGTCGTTTTCGTACTGTTTCTGGGCCTCCTCCGTACCTGTGCATACTCGTTTCTAGCTCTTCGACTAATCTCCTTGTTTGCTTGGGTTCTTTGCCTTCTGTACCTTTTCCATTCTCTGGCACTCTGAGTCTTTGCCTCCCTACATCTTTGGGTAAACCAGGGGCTCTTTCTTGTCTTCCCATTTATTCTTTTTCCTTTGGGTATAAACCGTTCCTCTGCCTCCTTGCACTTTGTCGCTACGTATTCCATCATTTCATTTACTGACTGTCCTTCCATTTCCCTTTCCCACAGAATCTCCTGCAGGAAATTCCTCATACCTGTGTAGTCCCCTCTTTATAGTCTGGTATGTCTCTTTCAGCACCATTTTCCTCTCCACCTGTAGCTCTACTATGTACTCAAAGCTCAGCACCATATGGTCACTGGCTCCCAGGGGCTCTCGTGTGTTATGTCCTCGATATCTGAGCTATTCAGGGTGAATACAAGGTCCAGCCTTGCTGGTTCGTCCTCTCCTCTATCTCTGGTCGTGTCCCTGACATGTTGGTGCATCAGGTTTTCCAGTACCACGTCCATCATCTTGGCTCTCCAAGTTTCTGGACCCCACGTGGTTCTTGGTTCTCCCAGTCGATCTCTTTGTGGTGGAAATCGCCCATGACCAGTAACTTCGCTCTGCTCATGTGCGCTTTTCTTGCCACCTCCGCCAAGGTGTCCACCATTGCTCTGTTGTTCTCGTCATATTCCTCTCCTGGCCTCCTGCAGTTTTGTGGTGGGTTGTACATCACTGCAATGACTATCTTGTGCTCCCCAGACTGGATGGTACCTACTATAAAGTCCCTTTCTCTACACCTCCATTCCTGCCATTTCCTCAAATCTCCAATGATTCCTTACGAGCAGTGCGACCCCTCCTCCCCCCCTGCTCCTTCTATCTTTCCTCAGGATCTGATATCCTTGTGGGAAGATTGCATCTGATATTGCCTCATTTAGTTTAGTTTCTGTGACTGCTATGATGTCTGGGGACATTTCTCCTATTCTTTCATTCCACTCTTCATACTTATTCGTGATTCCATCTGCATTTGTGTACCAAACCTTCAGCCTCGTTTCCAATACTGTGGCCCTAGGGGATCTTGGCTGGATGGGGGTGTTTGCAGGGTTCCCATGGAGGGTTGTTGCATGGGTGGGGGGGGTTGTATGGTTGGGGTGTGGTCTGATTGGGTGGGGTTTGTGATGGGGTGGGGTAGTGGTGATGATGGGTTTAGGGTTGCTGGGGTGGGGACAGGGGACATGATGTGTGTGTGCGATGTTAAACTATATGGTTGCCGTTGGGTTGCTGTGGTTTGAGGCCCTCTGTGAGTGCTTCCGGTGGGTGTGGTTGTCCTTCTGCTTGGGCCTGGTGCCCCTGTACCTCGCTGTCTCCATCTCTCTCCTCCCTTCGCTTTCTTAACCTCTCCTTTTGGGCCTCCCTTTCTTCCTGTGTTCTGTCCCGATCTAGGTATACATCGTGGTACTCCTGGCTCGCCCTCAGCCGAGCTTTCTCTTGTAGGATCATGGTACGGGCTGATTCTGCATTGAAGATTACTTTGAGGGGTCGATTTCTTCCCCTTGTGTACCACCCGATTCTCCGAAAATTTGTCACCTGGGACGTGTCTCCCCCTGTTGCTAGCATAATACCTATAATCCTTTCCTTCTCCTCCTGTTTCCTTCTGTCATGGGTGACCCCTTCGACTTCCTTAAGGCCGTATATAAAGATGGACTTCTCCCTTTCCTCCTCCCACTGTGTCTCCCTTTGCCTCATCAGAGATGCATTAGCATCTTCCGGTTCTGTCATGGTTGTAGCCCCTGTGTTCCTGTGTGTGTCTGGCCTACTCATTTGCCCAAGTCCACTGCTGTATATTGTTGGGGCCTCTGCGTTTAGTGCACCTGCGGCTTGACTACCCTCTCATGTGTTGTTACTGTGCCCTCATGCTTTGCTTCTGTGGAGCCCTTCTTGTCCCTGGTCGCTTTATCTATATCCCTCTCATGTGGTGTTAGTATCCTACTCATCTTGTATCGGACCCCATGTGTGTCTGACAGTGCCTGAGCATACAAGAGTTCTTTTTTCTCCGCATTCCCTATGACTGTGTCAGATGCCCCACGTGTGTTTGTCAGTGCCTGTGCATACAAGAGTTCTTTTGTCTTCTCAATCCCTTTGATAGGTGTTGGTATCCTGCTCCTCTTGTTTCGGGCCCCACTTGTGTCTGGCAGTGCCTGAGCGTTCAAGAGCTCTTCTCCTTTCTCTGCATTCCCTTTGGCTGTGTCTGATGCACACGCTCCAAGCACCGATTCTGAACAGGTACTTGCATCTCTACTCTGCATCAGGCTCTGCATCTTCACTTCTAAGATCTGGATCTTGTCTTCTGCATTTTTGACTTGCATTTCCCATTTTCTGCTCTCCTCAGCGATCCTCCTCTCCATTCCCTCGCTGATCATCAATATCCTCCTCTCCCATTCCTTTTCCCTTCTATTGAGTTCCTCTTCCCACTGTAAACTCCCTGGAGCGACCATCGTACCCCTTGTTGGCATCCTTCTCCTGAACTGCCCATATTCCTGCGATGTGCCCTTATGGATGTAGTGAGAGTGTCAGAAGGGAGGGAGAGATGAGAGGACAGAGAGGAGGGGTCGTAGGGCAGGGTACTCAATTAAGGGATGAGGAGAAGGGAGAGAGAGGGAGAGAGAGAGAGAGAGGAGAGAAGGAGGAGAGAGAGAGAGAGAGAGAGAGAGAGGGGGGAATTTGTTTGGAGGTAGTGTGGTAGGGGGAGATCAAGGGGAAGGGATGGGGAGGAGAGAGGGAGAGGGAAGAGTGAGAGAGGGGTGGATAATGGGAGGGGAGGGGGAGAGAGGGAGAGTTTAGGGAGAGGGAGGGAGAGAGACAGAGAGATAGAGGTAGAGAGAGACAGAGAGGTAGAGAGAGAGTGGTATCGAGAGGCAGAGAGAGTGGTATGAGAGAGAGGCAGATAGTGGTATAGAGAGAGAGGCAGAGAGAGTGGTATGAGAGAGAGTCGGAGAGAGTGATATGAGAGAGAGGCAGAGAGAGTGTCAGAAGGAGGAGGAAATTTTCAGGAGGGAGGCCTGAGAGGGATAGGGAGGGGAAGAGTGAGGCAGATAGCGGTATGAGAGAGAGGCAGAGAGAGTGGTATAGAGAGAGAGTCAGAGAGAGGATATAAGAGAGAGGCAGAGAGAGTGTCAGAAGGAGGAGGAGATTTTCAGGAGGGAGACCTGAGAGGGATAGGGAGGGGAAGAGGGGGAGAGGAGAGAGAGGGAGAATGGGAGGGAGAGAAGGAGAGAGGAGAGATAGGGAGAGGAGGGGATTGATTGGGGAAAGAGAGAGAGGAGAGAGTGAGATTGGGGAGAGGGAGGGAGAGAGAGAGGAAGGAGGGAGTGAGAGGAAGGGGAGAGAGAGACAAGAAGGAGGAAGTGAGAGGAAGGAGAGAGAGAGACAAGGAGTGAGAGGAAGGAGAGAGAGAGACAAGGAGGGAGTGAGAGGAAGGAGGGAGAGAGACAGGAAGAGAGGGAAAATCGCCAGAGGTGTATGGAGAGTGGAGGAGGGAGTGAGAGGAAGGGGATAGAGAGACAGGAAGAGAGGGAGAATCACTAGAGGTGTGTGGAGAGTGGGGGGATGGGGCGGAGGGGATTAGGGGCGAGAGAGGATAGAGAGAGAGGTGATAGAGAGAGAGGTGAGAGAGGAAGAGAGTGAGAGGGAGGTGAGAGAGAGGAGAGAGAGGGTAGAGAGAGAGGTGAGAGAGGGAAAGAGCGAGAGAGGCGAGATAGAGGAGAGAGAGAGAGGTGAGAGGGAGAGAGTGAGAGGCTAGAGAGACAGTGAGAGAGAGGAGAGGGAGAGAGAGGTGAGAGAGATGAAAGGAGGGAGGAGGATGCAGGAGGGATAAAGAGAGACGGGGAGAGAGTGGAGGGGAGAGATAGTGGAAGAGAGAGAGAGAGAGAGGAGTGTGTGTGTGTGTGTGTGTGAGTGTGTGTAGGAGGGCTAGGAGGTACAAGTGGGGGAGGGGGGAGGGAAGTGTTATTGGCTTAGTGGTCAAGTTCTTGTAGGTCTACTGTCATGTGAGTGAGTGTGTGTGTACGTGTATGTGTGTGTGCCTGTCCTCACTGCACTGATTCAATTTGAATATTTCACTGTGACGGCCTTCTGGGTTATCCTAGGCTCCCTACACGTATGCTCCGTGTGATAGCCTATCACTGTACTCGTGTATACCTGTATAACTTTGCTTACTTATTGAATAAACACTGTCAGAGTAGTGTAGTGTTCGTGTGACTGTGTCCGTCTGTTAAGATAATCTTCCTAAAGTTTGCAATACTTCACAAGGTTTGGAAAACTATCCTAATATTATACTAGACTTTAGCTAGTACTAGTTCTAAAAACGAGTAGTACAACTAAGCTAAGCTAAGACAAACCCAATTGTTGGTTTATGTGAGCGTGTGTGTGTGTGTGCGTCTTGGCATCTCGTTCACAGGGCCTACCTAATTTAATTTTAGTTCTAGAATGCTACTAACCACTGCTACTAAAAGTTACTACTTATACATTGGTAATAATATTGATGCTAATACATGAACAGTTGTATGGTATACTACTTCTGTGTCCTGACTACTTCAAGTGTATGTGTGTGTGGCGTGCATACACATGTGTACATTTGGTTGGTAGCCCTGCGCCCTAACTTATCTTTCTACCTATGAAATTCTTATGTTTACAGCTCCTCCGAGCAGGGATTTTTCCCACACTTCAGCAACTCAGGGCCAGGAACCTGCAAAACCTGCAAACCACAACTAGGATTTTTGTACATTACATCAGATGTCTTCTGGGTCGTCAGATTGTTGATACTCTCCTGGTGTGGCACCCTGCTGGGTATTGTACCTCTTCGTTTCTTTTCTATTGGGCTCACTTAATGCAGTCACCGTACTGCTCACTGCTTGCCTTGCACTTGTCTCCCTTACTTGGGTACCTCCAGTAGATATGCTCCCCACTGTGTTATATCTCACTACGATATATTCCCCACTTGCTGCTGTGTGGCAACCGCTGTTAGGCCTATCACCGGTTCCCCTCACCGCACTTTCACTATTTCCTATGTGTTTTTCCTCTGCGATCACTCGTATTTCCCTGCTTTTTGGTTTTAAATGAGTATGACACTTTAACCTGTGCCCACGCCTGTTTGTTGCACTCGGATTCCCCCTTGGACCACCCAATACCACCCAAATTAGCGGAGCTCAAAACGCGCGTGACTGCTGTGACTGACGCCTATGTGTGCTAACCTTCCTGTGGTGTATAAATATATAACTAGTTGAATGAATCTTATTGTAGCCAGCTGGCCCAGTGGCTAACGCGTCGGTCTGGAGTATTATCACTCTCTGACCGCGGGTTCTATCCCCACCTGTGGTATGGTTTATTTCTAAAAGCTTTCGGCATACATTTCGTAGGATAAAAATCGTGAGTTATTCAACCTCCTTGTAAATGAGGAAGTTTACTCTTGTCTTCCTGTAAATGTTGAGGAAGACATGATAGACCGGAGTTGTACTGCTCATGTTTATGATGTGACTCACATGATGTACTGAAGTGATTGAGATGTCTACCATAGATAATCAGACCTGACCTGTACATCAGACCTGACCTGTACATCAGACCTGACCTGTAAGATCAGACCTGACCTGTAAGATCAGACCTGACCTGTAAGATCAGACCTGACCTGTAAGATCAGACCTGACCTGTAAGATCAGACCTGACCTGTAAGATCAGACCTGACCTGTAAGATCAGACCTGACCTGTAAGATCAAACCTGACCTGTAAGATCAGACCTTACCTGTAAGATCAGACCTGACCTGTAAGATCAGACCTGACCTGTACTTAGCTCTGTGAAGACGTGTCTTGTGTGCTCTCTGTGAATCTGAACAAGATGTCCTCTCTTGAGCTACTCTACCAGCAGCTGAAGGAAGAACTGAGGGTAGCTAAGCTTGAGATATAGCGATCGACTGAGGAAAACAAGAGGATTCGTAGTAATCCTCCTGTTGAGAATCCTCAAGCCAAGAAAGGAACCTGGACAGTGGCTGGAATGCATGGGACAAAGTTAAGAATCAAGAGGACGGATGGAGAGGTAGAATCAGCGAAGATCCAGAAAACTGTTGTGGAAAAATCGAACTGATTCTCCGTGCTACCTGATGAATGTGAGTCGACTACTGGGAACATCACGACGAACGACACCAACGAAGGTAAGAACATTGTTCTTGTTGGGGATAGTCAGATTAGGTACATGGATAGAACCTTCTGCTTGAAAGATAGAAGTAGGTTTGCTTTCCTGGGGCTGGGATGAAGGATATTGTTAGCCGTCTGGACGACATCATGAGAGGTAATGGGAGCAATCCTGTTATCTGTCTCAGTGCTGGAAGCAACGATGTTGGCAGACGTAGGAGTGAGGACCTGACTAGAAGGTATAGGTCAGCAATAGACATAATTAGGAAGAAGGATGGGAACCCTGTCATATGTGGTATTTTGCCAAGGAGAGGAGTTGGAAATGAATGATTGTCCAGGGCAATTGGTGTCAATTGCTGGTTGGACAAATACTGTAAGGAAAATGCAGTAACATTCATTGTCAACTGAGACCTCTTCTATGGCAGAAACGACATGTATGCCAGGGATGGGGTTCACATATCTAGGTCTGGGGTGGGGGTACTGGCAACTGCAGTGGAGGGAGCTGTTAGGGCTTTAAACTAGAAAAAGTTAGTGGTATGGATTTTGGGGGAAAAACAGTGAAGTCCCAGTGTAGTAATATTATGAGTTCTAGGGAAACTAGTAATAGGCAGAATAAGGTGGATACTGGAAAGCCAGTGGCACTAAATGACAAGGACAGTAAAAGGTATAGTGGAGGAACAGAAATCAGCAGGAAGGGTTAAGATATAGGGAGGTCTTTATATGTATATTACACTAATAGTCGTAGTGCTAGGAATAAGATGGACGAGTTGAGATTAGTTGCAAGTACGGGTAATATTGATGTTTTTGCAATAACTGAGACAAGGTTTAATATGAAAAATTGGGACATGCCTGCTGAATGTCACATTCAGGGTTTTAAATTGTTCCAAGTAGACAGAATTATCGGGAAGGGGGGTGGGTTGGCACTCTATGTCCGTGATCATTTAAATTGTTGCCAAAAAACGGGCATAAAGTCTGAAATAATACATACAGAGTCTGTCTGGATAGAATTTTCAGAAGGGTGTGAAAAAATTATTTTTGTCGTGATATATCGGCCTCCAAACTTAGATAGGGAACAAGGGAGACTACTCTGGGAGGAAATTGTTAAGGCCACAAGGCACGATAACATAGTACAGTGGTCCCTCGGTTTTCGTGCATCTCCAAACTCGAACATTTATGTAAGTGTATTTTCGTAAGTGCTGTTGCAAGTGTATTTTGGGGGTCTGAAATAGACTAACCTACGTGACATTATTTCTTAAGGAAGTAAATTCGTTCGGTAATGGCACTTGAGCAGCATTCTGGAACAAATTTTCGGCGAAAACCGAGGGACTACTGTAATTCTAGGGGACTTTAACTTTAGTCAGATTGACTGGAATCTCTTGACAGGGAATTTAGAATCTAACGACTTTTTAGAAGTAGTTCTGGATTGTTTTTTGAAGCAGTTTGTGACAGAACCTACAAGGGGAAATAACCTACTTGACTTGGTTCTGGCAAACAAGGAATCCCTTGTTAATAATTTAGAAATTACAGAGGAACTCGGCACAAGCGACCACAAGTCATTTACCTTCAGCATTGAATGGATGTATGATAGTAGGGATAATTTAGTAATAGTCCCAAACTTTCGCTTAGCAGAATATAATGGGCTTAGAGAACACTTATCAACTGTGGACTGGGGTAACGAAGAGAGCTATCAATATGACAGCTTTCTTAACATTATACAGGCTGCCCAAAGAACATTTATCCCGTATAAAGATATTAGATCAAGTAGAAATGACCCAAAATGGATGAATAATAGGCTCAAATATCTTTTAGGGCAGAAGAAAGGAATTTATAGGCGCATAAATAGAGGTGAGGGTCATCTTATAAATCAGTATACTGATAAGGGTATAAGAAAAGCTAAACGGGACTATGAAATTAAAGTTGCTAGGGATTCAAAAACTAACCCAATTTTTTTTTTCCAGGTTTATAGAACAAAAGTTAGGGATAAGATAGGTCCCCTTAAGATTAACACTGGGCATCTTACTGACAAGGAGAATGATATGTGCTCTATTTTTAATAATTATTTTCTCTCGGTTTTCACACAGGAAGGCACTAATAATATCCCAGTAATAAATTTTTATAGTGTCCCTGAAGAAGATAAATTATGTAATATCACCGTCACTAGCGAAATAGTTATGAAACAAGTAGAACGACTTGAAACAAAATAAATCGCCGGGTCCTGATGAGCTTTTTGCAAGGGTTCTTAAGGAATGTAAAATGGAGCTCTGTGAACCAATACCTAACGTTTTTAATTTATCTCTTCAAACAGGTGTAGTGTCTGATATGTGGAAGATGGCTAATTCAATTCCTATTTTTAAAGCAGGGGACAAGTCACTACCGTCAAATTACCGCCCAATAGTAGGGTTATTGAAGCTAGGACCTTGGGTAGTTTCAAATTTATGTTGGGTAAATTCATGAGTGAGAGAGGTTGGATTTGAGTGGACTTGCACATGAATAAATAGAATTATCAAAGCTTATTTCTTAGGTAGCATTGAAAATTAGGTTGAGCAAATATTCTGTTAGTAGTATGGACCAACAGGCCTGCTGCAGTGTTCCTCCTTTCTTATGTTATTATGTTCTTATCATGTTTATGAGGTAACTCACAACATGATATACTGAAGTGAATGAGATGTCTACCACAGCTCATGTTTATGAGGTGACTCACATGATGTACTGAAGTGAATGAGATGTCTATCACAGCTCATGTTTATGAGGCGACTCACATGATGTACTGTCTGTGACTCGATAAAGCCCACTGCGTGGGCTGTTCTTAGCTTGAGTGGTGACCTGTTCTTAGCCAGTGGTGACCTGTTCTTAGCTCAGTGGTGACTTGTTCTTAGCTCAGTGAAGACGTGTCTAGTGTACTCCCTGTGGACTGAATCAAGATGCCCCCTATTGAGCAACTTTACCAGCAGCTTAAGGAGGAATTGAGGGTAGCGAAGCTTGAGATACGGCGATTGACGGAGGAAAACAAGAGGATTCGTAGTAGTCCTCCTGTTGTGAGTCCTCAGGTCAAGAAGGTAACCTGGGCAGTGGCCGGACAGCATGGGACGAAGTTGAAGATCAAGAAGACGAATGGAGAGGTAGTAACGACGAAGAAGAAAGAGACTGCTGTGGAAACTTCGAACTCCTTTTCTGTGCTTCCAGACGAATGTGAGTCGACTACTGGGAACGTCACGACGAACTGTACCAAGGAAGGTAAAAACATTGTTGTTGTTGGGGATAGCCAAGTTAGATATATGGATAGGGCCTTCTGCTTGAAAGATAGGAGTAGGAGACAGAGGGTTTGCTTTCCTGGGGCTGGGATGGAAGACATTGTTAGCCGACTTGACAACATCATGCATGGTAATGGGATCAATCCTATTATCTGCCTCAGTGCTGGAGGCAATGATGTATCCAAGCGTAGAAGTGAGGATTTAGTTAGTAGGTATAAGGCAGCAATAGACATCATTAGGAAGAAGGGAGGGAGCCCTGTTATATGTGGCATTTTGCCAAGAAGGGGTGTTGGAAATGAATGGCTGTCCAGAGCGATTGGTATAAATTGCTGGCTGGACAAACACTGTAAGGATAATGCAGTCCCATTCATTAACAACTGGGACCACTTCTATGGCCGAAATGACATGTATGCCAGGGATGGGGTTCACTTATCCAGGGCAGGTGTAGAATTTCTCTCTAGCTCAGTTGAGGATGTTGTTAGGGCTTTAAACTAGGATTAGTTAGAGGTATGGGTTTAGGAATGGTAAATAATGAGGGCCAAAATATTGATTCAGGCTTTGATATCATAAATCATAACAATAACAGTAATCGAGTGACACAGGGTAATGATAGTAACAGAAATTGTGTAAAACAAAAGCTGAAAAAGGTTCACAAGAAGATACATATCAATGTATTTTATACTAACTGTCGAAGCGCCAGAAATAAAATTAACGAATTACGTTTGGTAGCATGTGCTGGGAACTTTGATGTCATTGCAATAACTGAAACATGGTATAATACCAAGAGTCGGGATATGATTGCTGAGTGTCATATTCAGGGGTTTAAGTTGTTCCATGTAGATAGATATAATGGGAAAGGGGGTGGAGTTGCATTGTATGTACGAGAAAATATAAATTGCTGCATAAAAACAGGCATAAAAATAGATGGATCATTAACAGAATCTGTTTGGGTAGAGTTTCTAGAAGGTCAAGAAAAACTGATTCTAGGTGTAATATACCGACCTCCAGGCTTGGATCACGATAGAGGGAGACTTCTTTGAGACGAAATTGTTAGGGCTTCTAGGCACAATAACGTAGTGTTAGTAGGGGATTTTAACTTTAGTCAAATTGACTGGACTTCTTTGACCGGTAATCTGGAGTCCAGTGACTTTATGGAAGTAGTTCAGGACTGTTTTCTGAAGCAGTGTGTGACGGAGCCTACCAGAGGTAATAATTTGCTCGACCTAGTCTTGTCAAATAAAGAAACTCTTGTAAATAATCTGGAGATCACTGAAGAGCTTGGAGCTAGTGATCACAAATCCATTACTTTTAATATTACATGGGAGTACGAGAATAGTGATAATACGGTAAAAGTTCCTGATTTTCGTTCTGCCGATCATATTGGACTTAGGGAACACCTGTCTAATCTCGACTGGGGTAATCTAGCTAACGATTACGATGGGATCTGCGTTTATGATTTGTTTCTTAATAATGTACAACGTGCACAGAGTATGTTTATTCCCATAGAGAATTTAGGTCAAATAATAACGATCCCAAATGGATTAACAGGAGGCTAAAACATTTATTAGGGAGAAAAAAGGAATTTATAGGCGCATCAAAAGAGGAGATGTTAACCTTATTGACCAATATGTTCAGTTTAAAGAGAAGTAAAAAGGGGATTAGAAAGGCTAAACGTGACTATGAGATTAAGGTTGCTAATGAATCAAAGACTAATCCAAAAGGGTTCTTTCAAGTGTACAGGACGAAGGTGAGGGAAAAGGTAGGACCTCTGAAAATTGGGAATGGACAACTGACGGATAACGAACTGGAAATGTGTTCTCTATTTAATGACTATTTTTGTCAGTCTTTACACAAGAAGACGTAAATGAGATTCCAGAAATTAACAATTATTCAGTTCCTGAAGAATTCAAATTAACTAATATTACTGTCACGAGGGACATGGTTATCAAACAGATAGATAAACTGAAGCAAAATAAGTCCCCGGGACCCGACGAGTTGTTTTCCAGGGTACTTAAAGAATGCAAAATGGAACTTAGTCAGCCATTAACGAATGTGTTTAATACGTCCATCCTAACTGGTGTTGTGCCAGAGATGTGGAAGATAGCTAATGTAGTTCCTATATTCAAATCAGGGGATAAGTCCATTCCATCAAATTACCGTCCAATAAGCCTCACGTCTATAGTAGGCAAATTATTAGAATCAATTATAGCTGATATTATCAGAAGTCACCTTGAAGAATATAATTTGATTAATGAATCTCAGCATGGGTTTACGAGAGGTCGTTCCTGCCTGACAAATTTACTGACGTTTTTCAATAAAACATTTGAGGCAGTAGACAGTGATAAAGAATATGATATAGTTTACTTGGATTTCAGTAAGGCCTTCGATAGAGTACCTCACAAGAGACTCTTAAGAAAGGTGGCAGCTCATGGTATAGGAGGTAAAGTTCTAGCATGGATAGAGGCATGGCTTACCAATAGAAAGCAGAGAGTTTCCATTAATGGGGTCAAATCTGAATGGGGATTTGTCACTAGTGGCGTTCCACAAGGATCAGTTTTGGGCCCATTGTTGTTCATAATTTACATTAATGACCTTGATGAAGGAATTGCAAGTGACATGAGTAAATTTGCTGATGATACAAAAATAGGCCGTATAATTCATTCTGAGGAGGATAACAGTGAACTCCAGGAGGATTTGGATAAATTAATGTCTTGGTCTGAAAAGTGGCAGATGAAGTTCAATGTGGACAAGTGTAAGGTGTTTGTCGTTGGTAATGAAAATATCCCTCGAATTTATAAACTAGGTGAAGTTGAGCTTGATCATACAGAATGTGAAAAGACTTGGGAGTCATGGTAAGCAGAAATCTAAAGCCAAGACAACAGTGCCTAAGTGTGCGCAATAAGGCTAACAGATTACTAGGATTTATTTCAAGAAGTATAAGCAACAGAAGTCCAAAAGTTATTTTACAGCTCTATACATCACTAGTGAGACCTCATTTGGATTATGCAGCTCAGTTTTGGTCTCCTTACTACAGGATGGATATAGATTCATTGGAGAACATACAAAGAAGAATGACTAAAATGATTTACAGTATAAGAAATCTCCCGTATGAAGATAGACTTAGAGCGTTGAATCTCCACTCTCTGGAGAGACGTAGAATGAGGGAGATATCATCGAGGTGTACAAGTGGATGATGGGCATAAACAAAGGAGATATTAATAAAATACTGAGGATATCGAACCAAGTAAGAACGAGAAATAACGGATTTAAATTGGATAAATTTAGATTTAGAAAGGACATAGGCAAGTACTGGTTTTCGAACAGAGTTGTAGATGCGTGGAACAATCTTCCGAGTACTGTGATAGAGGCTAGGACCTTGGGTGGCTTTAAAAAGAGATTGGACAAATATATGAGTGGGAGGGGCTGGGTTTGATTTGTGTCGTGAGTACGGGAATAAATTTTTAGGTAGTGGTGGTTTTGATAAGGACCTGCCTTGTATGGGCCAGTAGGCCTTCTGCAGTGTTCCTCCATTCTTATGTTCTTATGTTCTTATGTTCTACCACAGCTCATGTTTATGAGGTGACTCACATGATGTACTGAAGTGAATGAGATGTCTACCACAGCTCATGTTTATGAGGAGACTAACATGATGTACTGAAGTGAATGAGATGTCTACCACAGCTCATGTTTATGAGGTGACTCACATGATGTACTGAAGTGAATGAGATTTCTACCACAGCTCATGTTTATGAGGTGACTCGCATGATGTACTGAAGTGAATGAGATGTCTACCACAGATCATGTTTATGAGGTGACTCACATGATGTACTGAAGTGAATGAGATGTCTACCACAGCTCATTTTATGAGGTAACTCACATGATATACTGAAGTGAATGAGATGTCTACCAAAGCTCATGTTTATGAGGTGACTAACATGATATACTGAAGTGAATGAGATGTCTACCACAGCTCATGTTTATGAGGTGACTCACATGATGTACTGAAGTGAATGAGATGTCTACCACAGCTCATGTTTATGAGGTGACTCACAACATGATGTAAATGATTTAGAAAACTTACAGGTTCAAGAATGAGACACTTGTGTAACCTGTGGGAATCTTTATTGCGGGAACATTTTACCTGCCATAGTCTTCTTCAGTCCAGTACAGAGAACAACTGTGGAAGAGGAGGAGTTTGAAGTATCAGTCCCTCAGTCTGGAGTCTGAGCACTGCACTCCACCCTGAGGGACTGTTTACCTCAAAATCCTTCTCATCTTCTATCATTCTTCTCTGTACTGGACTGAATAAGTCATTGGCAGGTAAAACGTTTCATCAATAAAGATTCCCACAGGTTGCACAAGTGTCTTATTCTTCAACTCACAACATTTGCCAACGAAAGTTGATCCATAAAGAACACACACAGGATCAACCTCTGATCCATCATGAGTAAAAAAATTGCAGAAACCATTATAGCAATATCGTACTCCACCTTCCACTGTCCAACCTGCACAAGTTTCTGAAATATCTAAGTTACTCTCAGGAGAGAAACAATAAAAAGGTAAAGGAAGATGAACCCTTAGTTGTGCTTACTGTAAACAGTGATGACACAGCAGAGAGTACTACTCTAGTTTACACAGCAGAGAGTACTACTCTAGTTTACACAGCAGAGTACTACTCTAGTTTACACAGCAGAGAGTACTACTCTAGTTTACACAGCAGAGAGTACTACTCTAGTTTACACAGCAGAGAGTACTACTCTAGTTTACACAGCAGAGTACTACTCTAGTTTACACAGCAGAGAGTACTACTCTAGTTTACACAGCAGAGAGTACTACTCTAGTTTACACAGCAGAGTATTACTCTAGTTTACACAGCAGAGAGTACTACTCTAGTTTACACAGCAGAGAGTACTACTCTAGTTTACACAGCAGAGAGTACTACTCTAGTTTACATAGCAGAGAGTACTGCTCTAGTTTACATAGCAGAGATTACTGCTCTAGTTTACATAGCAGAGAGTACTGCTCTAGTTTACATAGCAGAGAGTACTACTCTAGTTTACATAGCAGAGAGTACTACTCTAGTTTACATAGCAGAGAGTACTACTCTAGTTTACATAGCAGAGAGTACTACTCTAGTTTACATAGCAGAGAGTACTGCTCTAGTTTACATAGCAGAGATACTGCTCTAGTTTACATAGCAGAGAGTACTACTCTAGTTTACATAGCAGAGTGTACTGCTCGAGTTTACACAGCAGAAGTACTACTCTAGTTTACATAGCAGAGAGTACTACTCTAGTTTACATAGCAGAGAGTACTGCTCTAGTTTACATAGCAGAGAGTACTACTCTAGTTTACATAGCAGAGTGTACTGCTCTAGTTTACACAGCAGAGAGTACTACTCTAGTTTACATAGCAGAGAGTACTGCTCTAGTTTACATAGCAGAGAGTACTACTCTAGTTTACATAACAGAGAGTACTGCTCTAGTTTACACAGCAGAGTACTACTCTAGTTTACATAGCAGAGAGTACTACTCTAGTTTACATAGCAGAGAGTACTACTCTAGTTTACATAGCAGAGAGTACTGCTCTAGTTTACATAGCAGAGAGTACTACTCTAGTTTACATAGCAGAAGTACT
>WNWK01026650.1:0-27140 GCA_009830355.1 Cherax destructor | reverse complement strand
GGGATTAAATTAAATGGACAGATAGTAAATATGATATAAAATTAACTTAGAAGCAAGATTTGATTTATATTATAAAGTTGAAGCAAGTAATAGCACTAAAAGTAAAGTACATAGTGTATGAGGTAGTTGGTACTAGCTAGTATAAGTACAAAAAATTTCACAAAGTAGTAGGAACATACACTAATACAGCACACGTATATTATGTGTTGAGGACAATAGGCTAATCAGTAATGGTAATGTCAGCTTGTCTAAGGAAGTTGGTGAGATCACGTTCGTTTGATATAGAAAATTGCTGACCTGTTGATACTTTTCGAACTAGTATTTTCCCATCACGAGCGAAGCACTGATGGATTTTGTTCTCCAGTTTAAGTTTTCTCAGCCTAAACAGAAGGTTTTGACGTTTCCTGGTTAGGCACTCATTGATATATACTCCATTTTTCACTGTAATTGCTTGATTATTGTTCATAATCTTAAAGGTAAAAAATATTTTTCACAAAAAAATATAGTGTATTTTGTTCTTTGTCAAATGAACAATTTGACTTGATGTTGGACAAACGTATGCACCTGGGACAGGTTTTTGTGAGGTGTTGTCATCTTTTCTCATTTAGGTATCGCCTCAGTGTCTAACATTTAAAATGTGCTTCTCTTGCCTCTTCTTACAATTCCTCTGAAGATATGTGTACTAATACAACTGTTCAAAACTGTAAATATCCCCACCGCTCTTTCAGAATACAAACACTGTACTTCCCATTTCCATCACTCGAGTCTGGCTAACTGGTTTCCCTGATTCCCTTCAGAAATGTTACATTGCTCACCTAAAGTCATTAAAACCATTTGCCTCCACTGCTATCTAACACACTCACATACGCTTGCTGGATGTCTAAGCCCCTCACATACAAAACCTCCTATTCTTACTCCCTCCAATGTTTCCAAGGACTACCCCTACCCCTCCTTCCCTCCCCTTCATATTTATACACCCTCCATGTCATCCTATTTTGGTCCATCATCTCTACTTGTCCGAACCACCTCAACAACCCCTCTTTAGCCCTTTTAGTAACCCTCAACAACCCCTCTTTAGCCCTTTTAGTAACCCTCAACCTCCTTCTAATCTCCAAGCTATGAGTTCTCTGCAAAATATTCACACCACACATTGCACTCAGAAGCGACATTTCCACAGCTTCCAGCCTCGTCCTTGCTGCAAATCACCACCCATGCTTCACACCCCTATAAAACTGTTGGTACAGCTATACTCCCATACATTTCTCTCTTTGCTTCCATACATAACGTTATTTTCTCCACAGACTCCTCAGTATACCAGTTACCTTTATCTCCTCGTCAATTCTATGGTTTACCTCGTCTTTCCAAGACCCATCTGCTGCCAGTTCCATTCCCAAATATCTGAATACATTCACTTTCTCCATACTCCCTCCCTCCAATCTGATATAGGATCTCTCTTTTTTCATGTTAAGCGCTAAACCCATGTGGTCATTCAGCGATAAACGTGGTGGAGGCTTGATCCTCCGTCCGCGAGACAGACGCTCCTTCCATTTGTATTCACTCATTTCTAAATATTTTGTTACCCTCATCACCTTTCTGTTTATTCACTTTTAATTTCCTTCTTTTTACATAAAATTCCAATTTCGACCACGAACCTTTGCAACTTCTCTACAGAAGCTCTCAAAAGAGCTGTTTCATATGCAGAATGCAACTTTTGTTTTATATATTTTATTTAAAATCCAGTATTACATCACATATAAACAATTAATTATCAAGAAACAGTAAGAAGCCAAAACCTACAGTTTTCCAACAGTGTGAGTACATATAACTGAATTAAGGTACTTTCGTAAATTACATTGATAACATTAAGATTGAAAAGACCTATAGTGTTAAGACAGTAGACATTATGAATAACCTTAACCTTCCCAATAAGAAACTCTAAATCTCCAATATCGTAATTTAACTTAAGTATACACACTTTTATTTACATTATTCTCTTTAGATAAACACACTCTATGGGACTTCAAGACAGGAGAAAACCCCGGGAAAGCGTTCCCATACATCCAAACCCTGACCCTACACCTAACTGCAAATCTCCATTATACAAAACCATTGAACACTTACCAAACCCCGTTTACAATCATTTTAAAGCACATATCATCACCATAATGAGTAGCACATTCACGCTAAAATTAACTGAAGCAATTTTACATAAACCTTCCACCCTAAATACAATTAACCAACTGCCCTCCTAATGAGAATAACAAACATAAACAGTTATTACATATGCTATAAAAGCACTGTATAGCAGAAACCTTACCCCCCGTCTATTTACTTACACAATTTCAATACACCCGGGACAGAACCATGGAGGAATGACTAAGGAAACTGGAATTTAACATAAAAAGGCATCCGGTGGTCATAATTTTGAAACATATGCAATATATATACATATTACATAGATAATATATAACATACTATACAAACATATATATAATCAAAACCACAAAGAAAACCTTAAACTGACAATCAAAATATAACCCCAAAAGGGGTCAAAAGTATACAAGTATTGATATACCTACAACAATTACAACTAAGTCTCTTGGTAATATGAACCATCAACAATAATAAAGAAAATTCTAGGCACACACGCATAACATGAGAGATCTCCTTAACAGTCGTGAAAGGGGTGCCCGTGACCTGGCTCCAACACCTCACGGTGACGGAGTCTAAGGATCAGCCCCATCCAGTTTCAATACATATCAATACATGATACCATATTTCTGCTTTGTGTTTTTTTTTTTTGTATACAAAACTAAAACACAACATACAATATGAAATATGAGAATAATCCCATATATCAAGAATTGATAGCTATAATAATTCCAATAATACTTCAACAATATTTTTGAAGTGAAAGACCGAAAAAGGGAAAACAAAACTAAACTAAGGGCACACACCTGGCCCCCAAGAAGGTAAACCCCCATTGGAAAACCCCTGAAACCCAAAAATTAAAAAAAAAAACAACCTTCCCCCCTCGTCTGTCTCCAAACATACCACATACATACTCACCTAAAAAGAAAAAAACCCACCCTTTTCCCCAAGGGGAAAAAGGATTAGTGGATAACCGGAAAACCCCCAACAACCACACCCCCCTCTCCCATACATAAAAACCCACCTACCAGCTTTCACACCTAACCCACCAGCCCCCCTTCCCTCCAGAGACCAACTCCCTTCCTGGAAAACCCCTCGAAAATCTATAACTCGGAGTTAACCTAGTAACGACCCCATTGTTAAAAGCCTATATCCTACAGAAAAAAACCTATCCCACACCCTCCCATACAACTCCTGATTCCTACACTTAGTTCTATAAAATCTCGCTGCTAAAGCCCTAATCCTAGCATCACTTCTAACCTCCCTCATACTCCACAAAACATAAATAAAATCCATAACCAAGTACATGACCGCATGCTGCACATCCTCCGGGCACCCCACCACATTCAGACTTAAACATCTTAACACCATTAAACCCCCCACGCCCAGTATTACCCCTAGAAACCATTCCCTCACCCTCCCCAGACCCCCACAAAAATATACAACATGGAAAGCCGTATCCCAAAGGCCACAGTGTTGACTTGCCAGTCCCATCACAAAAAGCTGAGCCCTAGACGCCAAAATACCATGTAGAAAATGATACCCAATCTCACGTACCCTAGGAGGCAACTTTAGACGCCTAAACCAAAACCACATAATTTTCCAATCATAACTCGGATAGACATCCATACCTAAAACCTCCATTTCTCGCCTTCCCACCTAATCTAACCTCCCTACCTTCACCTTGCCAGGATCCGGAACAACCAAAAGATGCCGTAATATCGCCTCACAAAACAACAAATTCCCTCCCTGCCACCATCTGCGAACTTCACTCATTACCTTCCCCACCCTCACTCCTCTAATCCCACCTCGTGCTAGATATTCCTGCCTAACATATATCCCTATCAAACACCTCTGCAATGGTATCAAACCCAACCCGCCCTTCGCTACACTAGTCATTACCACATCCCTCCTTAACCAATGCCTCCCGTAACACCATATAAACCTTAATACCCGATTTTGCAACCTCAGAACATCTTCATCCAGTAGGGGGTATACCGCGGCAACATACCACAACTTACTGTATACCAAGGAATTAACAATGATGACCCTCTGCAAGAGGGTCATCCTACCCAGAGTGGCATTAACCACCGCCGAGGAATTAACCTCATGCGCAACGCTCGCCTGATTACAAAAAGTCACTCTGCATATCTTTAACCTAACAACTGTCAGCCACCCAGAACCCTGACCCAACTCCCCCAACCCACGTCTCTACCTCCAATAACTTCGATTTCTCTCTATTCGCCTGCAGACCAGTGGTCGAACCAAAAACCTCAATTATTCTATTTACATTACCTAAACCCTCCATAGTTCCTACTAAGATAGTGGTGTCATCTACATAGCCAATAATTCCTGTATCTGCAACCCCATGAGTACTCCCTTCCTGCACCCCTTCCGACACCAACCTAAAAAAGAGGTCCTGCAAACACGTAAACAAGAGCTGTGACAAGGGGCACCCCTAGACAGCCCCCGCCCCAAGCTCACCTCGGACCCCACCCTCCCATTCACCTGCACCCTCACACACACATCTACATACAATGTGCGGACCCAACCCACAACCTCCGCCCCAAACCCCTGCCGTAAGAGCACCACCTGCAGCATATCCCTTTCGATACTATCATAAGCTTTTTCCCAGTCTAAACCTAATACACCCCCAGCCATTCTACCCTCCAGAAAACCTTTGATCCTATGATGTCCCTCCCTCATACTTCTCCCCGGAACCCCATACTGACCCTTCTCTAATAAGTTCCCCAAAACTCCTTTCATGTGATTAGCTAGAATGCATGCAAAAATCTTATAATCTGCGCATATAAGCATAATTGGCTTATAATCCTCAATTGTCCCACAAGCACGACTTTTCGGCACTAAAACCACATTACCTGTTGCCATGCCCCCACCCAGACTACCTTTCAATTTCATAGCATTAAAAATCCTAACTAACATCGTCTGCAGAACCTCCCAATGAACTATATAGAAATCCCTGGAAATCCCATCCAGGGCCTGACTCTTCACTGCCTGCCTATCTCCGACCCTTATCCTCCCAACTATACTCTCCAAAATTACATCCCGAGATATTCCATCACTAACCCCCTGTCTCATCGTACACTCAAACCAAGCATCCACATAACAACTTATGGCTTCCATGGTACAAAGAATCTGCCCCTTCCTATACCCACGACAATTCTCAGTAACCCTCAAAGACATTACCGTCATATCTTTCTCCGGGTCTGAAAAGTACGTAACACTAACACAGAGAGTTGCAGTCACAACTCCCTCAGTTGTGACCGCAGATGGTTAATTTCAGCTAGCGGATACCTCCCCCAACCTCATAACAATACCTCAACTGCCCCTCTAGGTACCTCAACATTCCCATCCATTGCCTCGCATCTTCCCCACCCAGTCGCCGATAAAAGCCCTGTATCGCCACTTTAGCACCATTCCACAATATCACTTATCCCCCTCCCCTCGTTCCATATATGTCAACACCAATCCACAAAAAACTCCCAATGATCCATCCCCTGCAACAACCTCACATTTAATTTCCAATAACCGGGATATATCTTCACCGCCCCAGCCCAACCCATTTCCACCAACACACCCCTATGGTCAGAGAAACCAAAATCCTGACATGTTACCTCACCTACCTGAACTGCCCCTGATACATATACCCGGTCCAACCGAGCCGCATAACCCTTTTTAATATAAGTGTGGTCCACACGCCACCCTCCACCCCTGACCACATCCTCCATCCTAACCGCCCGCATCATCTCCCTCAAGCTCTGCAACATACAACCCGCCTCCCAAGGTTCTACATCCTTCCCTCTAATAATGCAATTCCAATCCCCGCCGATTATCATAACTATTGGTAAACACCACAGCGCGTAAACTAAATCATCACGAACAAACTCATTCTTAGCAAAGCGATTGGATGTCGCCGGCATATATACACCTATAAAACACATCTGTATATCACCCCACTCCCCTTCCACCCTTACTATCCTACCACCAACCCCCTCTTCCCAGGCTTTTAACTTGAAGGGGCTGGTCTTGCGAATACACACCACCACCCCAAACCTTGAAATTCCCTGAACTCCCAGTATAACACATATCCTGTCAAACACAGATCCCTACCCCACCTATAGTTATGCTCTTGGAGAAAGCATACATCGACATTCAATCGTCTGAGCATCATCTCAACCCATCTCCTCCGAACTTCTGCCCAGAGGCAGGTGTTGAAACACCTGAAAAGGTCAATGGGGGTTTGCCACTACGGCGCACAGATCCTATCACACCTGGCACAGAGGCCCACTATGCCCTCGACCTCCTTTCACCCCTGCTCCACCATTCTTCCCTTGGGGCACAACCTTCTTCCCCTTAACTACATCCTTCCAGGCCATTTTACAAGACCTTTGGCCCGGGGTTATTGCATCATCCTCAGCAGCCCCACTGGGCCGCTTGCAGGATGCTCCCACACATTCCATATCCCCAAGACCTTCCTCCCTATGCACCTCCACCTCAGCCACCACCTCAGTCACCACCTCAACAAAGTCCTCCACTGGACCAATCTCACACTCAGGGCTCGCCGAACCACCAGGTGATTCCTCTTCCAGACCCAAAGCACCCGCCAGCGATGGGCTCTCAAGGAGGCTCTGGATGTCCTCGAAACAGGGCCTCGGCAACTCAGAGACCACCTCCAACAAGTCACCCACCATGGCAACCTGAGAACAATCCTTCGCCCCATCCTGCAGCGCTGGGGTTAAAGTCAGGACGGCCTCCTCAGCAGCATCAACAGCCTCACTCCAACTCCGAGGGACACCCTCAGTATCAAGAACCGTGTCCACATCCGGCATTACACTCGTCTTGGACTTCTCACTCGGGTCCGCCTCGGAATGAGATACCCCATCATCTCAACGTCCAGGTTGCCGTTCCCTGTGCCGATCACACGAAGCCGCCACATGCCCCGGAGCACCACAGAGCTGGCACATCCTTACCTGTCCAGCATATGAGACATACACTTGGGTATGAAACTCTTGCATTGGGACGTATGATGGGATAGGCCTCCTCAAAGTCATTTTGAGGGAGTATGATCCCTCCGACATCCCAGCGTAAACACCCTGCTGCCACCGACCAACATTGGCTATGTGGATTGTCCCATACTTGCCGAACACTCCCCGAACATCTAATTCATCTGCTTCAAAAGGGATGTTCTTCACACGAATCCAAGAGTAATGTGCCGACACATCACGCATACGCACCTCCAATCCCGAATTGATGACTATATTCTGCTCTTCAAACTTGTCCACCACTGCTTCATACACTCCTGTTGAGTTAAACTTGATGAAAAATCTGACGGCCCCATTCAGGGAGATACCATATAAGGCCTCATTCGGGATTCCGAAGGTGTCGTGTATAACCAATGGCAAGAGGACCTCGGCATTATCAGGATACACAGCACCTTTTATCAAATCCACGCAGACAGTGTTGACACGACGCCGGTAAGTATCCGCCATTGTGGTGAAAATGAAATTTCACCAAACCTCCACCAGGGGGACGACAGAGCTCACCCGTGTACCACCAAGGCTGGGGAGCAACTCAGAATGCAACTGTGGCACTTCCCAATTTGTGTTAGATTATTTTCCAATCCCACACATCTTCTTAACACCCTAGCATTCACATTTCTCACAAACCATTCAATAAATATTGTAAACAACCACAGTGACTTCATGCATCCCCGTCTAAGGCCTACTTTTTCTGGAAAATAATCTCGCTTTTACGTACTCTCTATCTTCGTTAAAACTCTTAACTGCTTTCAGTAACCAACCACTTATTCCATACACTTGCAACTTCTGCCACATTGCTTCCCTATCCACCCTATAATATGACTTTTTCAAATCCATGAATGCAAATAAAACTTCTTTATCCTTATTTAAATTCTGTTCACTTATATGCTTGAATATAAACACTTCCTCTACACATCCCCTATCCCTCTTATGGCCTACATGTTCATCTGCAATCCTGCTCTTCGTCTTACCCTTAATTCTTTCAATAATAATAATGACTTTGCTATACACCTTACCAGGTATACTCAACACACTTATTATCTATAATTCTTATGAACTCTTTTGTCCCCTTTGCCTTTATAAAAGGAACTATTCACACTCACTACTAGTTCCTAGGTACCTATTTTTTATTAATTTATTCCTGCTTAGCAAGAATAAATAAAGTCTAGCTACCTCTCCCACCTTCTGGATAGTTTGGTGGGGTGAAGTGTTGTAGAAGACTCTTTCCTTGCTCCCCACTCTCACTACACTGCTTTTTCAACAGGAGGGTAAAGAATGGAAATAAATGGTATAAAATACCGACACAATGGAAAAATAAACACATAAGCAGTATAATGTGATCCTTTATTGACAATGTTTCGCCCACGCAGTGGGCTTTATCGAGTCATATAGGCATTTAACAATACATGAGTATTTATAGGATTTAGTCAGGTGGAGAATGCTGGGTCAGGTGGAGAATGCTGCTTGTGACAGTCTTCAAAGTAGTGTGATGGAGTCTTAAACCTTGGGTAGCTTGTCCAATCTCTTTTTAAAGCTACTCAAAGTTTAAGACTCCATCACACTACTCTGAAGATTGTCACATGCAACAGTCTCCACCTGACCCAGCATTCTCCACCTGACTAAATCCTATAAATACTCATGTACCTTTTATCCAGGTAGATCTGTTTGTGACTCGATAAAGCCCACTGTGTGGGCTTATGTGTTTATTTTTCCAGGGTAAAGAATGCTTAAACCTCATTGACAAGATTAATGGTTATACTCAACCATATTTTTTTATAGGGTGGACCGATAAGCTAGCGGAAGGCCTCGGTCAGATGACCATAAGCTCCAGTTTCGGGTCATCATATGACTAAGACCCGAGTCAGTAAACACTTGTCCTGTTTCCTGACAAACCTTTCCTAACCTAATCTCATTGACAAGTCTACTCGGGAATATAAGAGGATACGTAGAGGATAGAATGTGATACAACTATCAGTTCTACCAGTACCGATAAAACTACAAAAACAACACCCAATACATTGCCTTAGTTAATCCACAGATTAACCTGATGTACAGTAATTTATGAACAGGCTACAACCAGCCACCGCAATCAATCTAGTTAAATTCTACTAGCAATTCTGAAATCATTACTACTCTGCCGGCATCAGTACTATGCAATGACCCAGGGTTCCCCAGATTGGTCAATATCGACCCCTAAGGGTCGATGGGAATGTCAAAGGGGTCGATAAATGGCTGGGGATAAAAAAAATGTCAGTAAATATCTGGTGACCTGCTTTGTGTTATGTATGTGTGACCTTCCGCCCTCCATCTGGTCTCTCTCATCTCTCCAACCAAATATCAGTGACCTTCCTTGTTGACGCTCGTCAGATGCAGTCTTCTCATTAATAATATCAACAATATCAGTAAAAAATGGTTTGTTAAATCTTATATTTTTCATAATTTAAATATTACATATTATTTATGAAATAATAATAATAATAATAATAATAATAATAATAATAATAATAATAATAATTATTATTATTATTATTATTATTATTATTATTATTATTATTATTATTATTATTATTATTATTATTATATTAGTATTATTCGTAGTACTATTAGTTAAAATAATATTTGTTAAATTACTTTCATAAAAACTGTTTGGGGGTCGATGAACAATCTGAAACTTAATGAAGGTGTTGATGAACTGCAGTTTGGGGGTCCCTGCTGTGTTAAACCATTCATCATCAACTGGTCCTTCTGAAGAAGTTTATGAAACAGCAGTGATTTTCCACTGGCTGCAAAAAAAAAAATCTTGGAGACGACAGCTTCATACGGAGGTCTGATGGATGGTAGTGGCTTTTACAATCACACATTGTAAACTTAGCAAAGAAATCAAAATACGAATTTGAATCACTCAGCAAAACAACTTGACCCATATTTTTAGGTCTCAAATTTGAGTTTCATGCAATTTTTTCATGATATTGCAAAAACTTTGCGTTTGGAATAGCTCTCCGTGTCTGTCTCTAAATTGTTTACGAACTTTACAGCGTGAGTAAGATCTCGGAATCTCGTCTTAGTGAGAACTAATTAAGTTTAGAGTCTTTTTTCTGTTTCATGTAACGCAGTTTGGGGAACCAAACCGGACATATTCCAGGTGAAGTAACAAGTGCGTCAAAATTATTATTTCTGTGTTTAATATTCAAAATTCATAGCTAGAGAGCTTCGCATTGTCAGGTTGGCACCTCGTGGGAAGATATTGCTTCATATTACTTCTGGCCATTAACAGTGATTTTTTTTAATAGTCTCCGTCTGAGCTTTTGCGTTTCCATACATTTAATATACATTTTAAAGTTCTGTATCGTCAAGGTTTTGTTATTGTCACTGTTGAACCTCATCTTCCACGTATTCGACGATCGATTTTTTTTTTTAATTCATGTTAAGCGCTAAACCCATGTAGATCATACATCACAAGACATGTTGGAGGCTTGATCCTCCGTCTGCTGGGCACCAGACAGACGCGCTTCCTATTTGTAATTCAACAACTGACGCAGTCACTCCAGATCACTCCCAAGAGATACACATACTGTCACAGATACATTTTCCTTTCCTAATTTGGTTTCATCAGGGACTTTAGCCTCATATCAAGATCATTAACGATTTATTTTAAGTCGGTGTTTCCCATCGTTGAGCCAACCACTTGCCCTAGACTGAAGTTTACCTCCTATCCCACGAGTCATTAACGCATATAACAATCAAGTGACAATGTAAGGAAAACCTTATCTAAATTATTAAAAGAAATGTAAAACAAGCGTTAGGGAGCGAGGTACGGTGTAGGTAAATAGAGAATGAGAATATGGGATCTGTGGATTTGTAACAACGTTTCGTAAGGGTATGGGGTTGGGGGATGATAGTGAGATAGTAAATGTGGGGATAATGGAGGAGTTGTATCTTTTGGGTAGTAAGGAAGGGCTTGATAAAATTGATAGTTTATGGTAGGGCGTATGGGCGCAGGTTTCGTGGATTACTGAAGGGAAAACGTATTGGTGCAGCGGGGTTGTAGGAGGGGAAGTAGCGGGGTTGTAGGAGGGAAAGTAGAGGGGTTGTAGGAGGGAAAGTAGAGGGGTTGTAGGAGGGAGAGTAGCAGGGTTGTAGGAGGGGGAGTACCAGGGTTGAAGGAGGGTGAGTAGCAGGGTTGAAGGAGGGGGAGTAGCAGGGTTGTAGGAGGGGAAGCAGCGGGGTTGTAGGAGGGGAAGTAGCAGGGTTATAGGAGGGGAAGTAACGGGGTTGTAGGAGGGAAGTGGAGGGTTGTAGGAGGGGGAGTAGCAGAGATGTAGGAAGAGAAGTAGCAGGGTTGTAGTAAGGGAAGTAACGGGGTTGTAGGAGGGGAAGTAGAGGGGTTGTAGGAGGGGGAGTAGCAAAGTTGTAGGAGAGGGAGTAGCAAAGTTGTAGGAGGGGGAGTAGCAGAGTTGTAGGAGGGGAACTAATGGGGTTGTAGGAGGGGAAGTAGCAGGGTTGTAGGAGGCGAAGTAACAGGGTTGTAGGAGGGGAAGTAGCAGGGTTGTAGGAGAGGAAGTAACGGGGTTGTAGGAGAGGAAGTATGTAGACAGCCTTGCTGTCTGCATAGACAGTAATGCTGTCTGCCAGCTGAGTTTATATTTCGTGCCATGCTAGTTCCCATAGTTTCCGCCAGAGGGCAAGCCTGTAGGCATACCCATGTGAGTCTGCCTCTCTCTCACTTGGCGCCCAAACTTCACTCAGACAACAGGCCTACTCCTCTCCCTCTCACAAGGCGCATTGCCACAGACACACAGCTTGTGTACCCCACGCTTTATTACAAATAAAGTAAGAAGCCTCCGAAACCTTATCATTCCATACCCGCTCTGCAGAACACTTCAAATAATCGTCATTATAAATGGTGACAGCGGTGCCTCGCAGCAGTGGTGTTTGCCTGCGAGGGAAGGAAGAGGACTGAAGTTTGTCTTCAATTCATCAGCCTACACAAGAAGCATCCGTCTCTCAACGAGTTATCCTGATGTCGTGTCTGCAAATCTCAGCGTCCAGACACAGGTATAAGCAGGATTCAGGCCGAAATTTGTCTAATTCTCCGAGAAAGGGCGTCACTGACTCACGTCACAGCGTCCCATGCTGTTTCTGTCATGTGCTCAGCCTTGCCAGCATGTTCTGTTGTTGTTGTGCAGCTCAGCACTGCTGTTTCAGCAAGTCAGAGGTGAGTTTGTGGTGATTTCAGCGTGCAGTGGGACCGTGTTTCCCTCGTGTGGTGTATGGGTGAGGGAGGTAGGCGCGCGGCTGTCTCACCATACACACCCGCCCTAGTGTACGCCACACTCCACTCACTGCATTCACTCCCTCTATGCTGTTTTCTGTGAATTTACTTCTGAATTCTTGCCAGAACTGTGTATTCGAGTGTCAAGGCCACTCGAAGCCACGTGTGACCAAGCCACGTCATCAGCACGCCATGTGGGTTAGGCCAGATCCCAAGCCACGCTGTGGTCTGCGCCCACATCAACCCATGACGTCACCACCATGCTGCTGACGTCACGATGCTGCCGACTCCATGACGTCACTCCACTGATGTCACTTCGCGATGTCACCCCATTACATCCATCATCATATCACTCCAGAACGTCACCCACGATGTCTGCTGACGTCACTCGCGATGTCACTCCATGACATCACGACGTCACGCCTGACATCACCCATATGATGTCCCGAGTGCTGTAGTTTTCAGTGATCATTTTATTTTCATTATTTGTCGAGAAGTTTGAGAGAAGATACAAGTCCAGTGTTCATTAATTATTTCTCTCAGTCAGTGTTCTCACATGTTCGTGTATTGCTTAGTGATGATTTTTATACAGAAAGGCGTCTGTAAGCTATGTTGTGCCACATGTGCAGTATGTGTGCAGTTTTCTCGTGTGTCCTATGTAGCACCTGTGTGTTACTTTTTCACCCGGTGTGTGACCCGTGCCCTGCGCGCTTGACAGCTGACATTTGTCAAGTCCAGGCGTCAGTTACGAGCGTCCGAGCGCCCTGTACAGAAAGCTCTTATTGTTCGCCGCTCGTAGATGCCTTTGCTGAATCGTACCCGCGACGATTCTCCCAGCGAGACCGTTCCACTTCACCTCCTAGACCGTCAGTCCAGTTATTGGAGATGACCAGTCTGGGGACGCTTACACTGCGCTCTGCTGTAACTTCTACTGTCGAGAGATGTCACTCGCCAAGCCGCAGTTAAGCCTGTTGGCAGGCGACTGTCAGCCTCATGTCACAGCTTCAGTGAGCAGCCTGCACAAAGTTGATGTCACTTTGACTGCTAGCCCACTCACTGCAGTATGGTGTATGCTGTTACGACCTCCAGATGTTTCGCTTAGTCGTCCCTCTCACGACTCACTCCACACTCGCCAGCAGCGACAGTACCAGTCGAGGAATGTCATCCTGAGTCGCTTGCCAGTCCTGTCCTGTTGCAACTACTGACGACACTGCTTCACCTCCCAGAGGAGACCGTAACCTGTTACGTCACAGCTCAGCTGCAGCTACGTCTCCCATGTTACAGTATGTATCCAGACGCAGGAAGGCGTGCACTGCTGCATTGATTCTCACTGCCTTAGACCACGAAGCACACCGTTTTATTCTTCCCTCTCTGGAGGAAGTTTTTTTTTTCTATGTTTATATGTTTATGTATATATGTATTTTTCTTTCGTGTTCTGTGACCTGTTCTTGCGAGAGAGAGACCGATTTTTTTACTGCCAGACATGGTCGACCATGGGTGCGTGGCCGAGCGATGTAGACAGCCTTGCTGTCTGCATAGACAGCCATGCTGTCTGCCAGCTGAGGTCATATTTCGTGCCATGCTAGTTCCCATAGTTTCCGCCAGAGGGCAAGCCTGTAGGCATACCCATGTGAGTCTGCCTCTCTCTCACTTGGCACCCAAACTTCACTCAGACAACAGGCCTACTCCTCTCCCTCTCGCAAGGCGCATGGCCCTGGGCCATTGCCACAGACACACAGCTTGTGTACCCCACGCTTTATTACAAATAAAGTAAGAAGCCTCGGAAGCCTTATCATTCCATACCCGCTCTGCAGAAACTCCAAATAATCGTCATTATAAGTAGCAGGGTTGTAGGAGGGGAAGTAACGGGGTTGTAGGAGGGGAAGTAGCAGGGTTGTAGGAGGGGAAGTAGCAGGGTTGTAGGAGGGGAAGTAACGGGGTTGTAGGAGGGGAAGTAGACGGGTTGTAGGATGGAGAGTAGCAGGGTTGTGGGAGGGTAAGTAGAGGGGTTGTAGGAGGGGAAGTAGAGGGGTTGTAGTAGGGGAGAGAGGGTTGTAGGAGGAAGTAGAGGGGTAGTAGGAGGGGAAGTAGAGGGGTTGTAGTAGGGGGAGTAGCAGGGTTGTAGGAGGGGGAGTAGCAGGGTTGTAGAAGGGGAAGTAGAGGGGTTGTAGGAGGGGAAGTAGCAGGGTTGTACGAGGGGAAGTAACGGGGTTGTACGAGGGGAAGTAGCAGGGTTGTAGGAGGGGAAGTAGCAGGGTTATAAGAGGGGAAGTAGCAGGGTTGTGGGAGGGGAAGTAGCGGGGTTGTATGAGGGAAAGTAGCAGGGTTGTAGGTGGGGAAGTAGTGAGTTAACAAACCAGTCGTTCCGAATTATATTTTCATGATAATTATTAAAAAATAAAAATTAATAAAGTTGAGAAAATTATATGACATATTTCTAGCAAACTAGAGCTAAAATTAAAAAAATAATTTCGTTAATTAAACTCATAAAAAAAAATAAGTAAAAATTTCCTATGGAACGATATTAAAGCAAATAGTTTTCATCTAACATTGCTTTTGAAAGTAAACCTATAAAGGGTTCAAAGAAGAACGTCTGCTATCTTGTTCTCTGTAAAATGTCCGCCTAGGATTTTTGTTCTTGACGATTAATTAAGTAGAGAGAGAAGAAAAACTTGAGTTTTAAGAGTTTCTTGGGAAATGTTTACCACAGAAAGTTTCGACAGTAATGAACGACGTGAAGTAAAGTACTAAAACACACACACACACACACACACACACACACACACACACACACACAATCAGGTGTAGAAACCAATTACTTCCTTTTTTTCCCCAATCACACTAATGAGCTAGCTACTTTCCTCTGTTCTTCCTACTCACATTCTCACTCCCACTTTTATTGCCTCATTTCCTCCTCTTCCTCTTTACATCTGCTCTAATGAGAACACTTCCCAGCTCTCTCCCTCTCTTGTTACCTACGCTAATCTCTCACTCGAACCTCCTTCAGAAGTCAGTCCCAATATCAGAAGTCCCACTATAAAGAGATTAATTAAGGGAACAGAGTGAAATACAAATGCAGATTGTACCACAAACGAAAGTGGTGAATCAAAATACGTATATAGTAGCAAAGAAACCCAGATGCTATAACTATCATATATTAGGGAAAATGAAACAAGTGCAACTAATGTGACATTTTATTGTGGCAACGTTTCTCCAGAAGCTTTATCAAGCCACGCTTGACAAAGCTCCTGGAGAGCGAAACGTTGCAACAATAAAATGTCACATTAGTTGCACTTGTGTCCTTTTACCCAACATATTGTCGGTAATTCTACCAACATTAATACAACTATCATATAGACGAAAATTTGTGAAGTGTTAATTAACATATTATAAGAAGTGTACCTAATGATGAGAGAGAGAGAGAGAGAGAGAGAGAGAGAGAGATCGTAGGAGGACCTATGGTGCCATTAATTGTGAGAAATCATTGGAATTTTGGAGAGATGAGAAACATAGACACTGTCAGCTTCAATGACGTTATAGGATAAATAACTACCTGGGGACACCAGGTAAAAGTACCGGTGGTTTATAAACTCCCACTGAACACATGAACACAGAGGCAATAGAACAACACACACACTTCACTGTGAACAGACTTTGCATAGAATAGGTATGAATTTCTTTTGGTCAAGTATAAGAACAGATGTAAGAAGCTACTGTACATCAAAACTTACTGTGTCTGCCAAGTAGATGGAAAGCCAAGGACTTTCATTATACCAGTAACTTTCAGCCTCATACCAAGTGATGGAGAACCATTTGAACACTAATAGTCGACTGACTGGGACCTTCGTTCAAATCTGACGTGGGTATCAACTCCTCTTTTCAATAATAGATTTAGCCAACAGGTACCCAGGAAAAGCAGTAATGAGAAAAATTAATTCCTAGGCAATATTACTGTAAAAGTAAACCATACAACGGGTGGGGTTAGAACCCGCGATCAGAGTCTCAAAACTCCAGACCGTTGCGTTAGCCACTGGGCCAGCTAGCTTTGAAGCTGGCTGGCCCAGTGGCTAACGCGACGGTCTGGCGTTTTGAGACTCTCTGATCGCGGGTTCTAACCCCACCCGTGGTATAGTTTGTTTGCAATCGTGTCATTACGGTTTCGTGAGTCAGAGTTACTGTAAAAGTCTTGGTGAGGTATATTTTCAAGACAGTACTCCCTCGCTCAGTGACGATGGGTCTAATTTCAAGGTTAAGGCATTCAAAGTATTAAATAACCTGATAATCAAACAACACTTCTCAACTGCCTACCATCCTCAAGCACAGGGTGTGCTTGAAGAAGTCCAACAAACTTTCAACCCCGTGATGCATACACACTGCATTAATTCATGTATAACTTGCCAGATGCTGCAACATGACGGAATCTTGGTACAGAGAACATCTCCACAACCTTGTTTGCTACTGGCCCATCCAATGGGTATGACCTATGAATCTCACCTACCAGTGACAATGCCTTCGTCTGCTGCACGTCCCTCGTCTGACGCTAGTATATAAGCGCCAAGCTTTATGCCTGTGCTTCAGAATCTTTAAGACAATGGTGCTTTTATCAACTCCAAGGCAGAGTGACTAATTACCTAATATTTTGTATATAATTCTACATTCTTCACATTATGTTCTTGTATTGTATTGATAAAGCCACTGGTTGGTGAACGTCTACAAATAAAGATATCCAGATACTGCACATGTTTAATTCTTCATTAATTAGGTATTCCTAAAGAGGGACCTTTAAGATGTGCGTGTCTAATTCTTCATTAATTAGGTATTCCTAAAGGGGGACCTTTAAGATGTTCGTGTCTAATTCTTCATTAATTAGGTATTCCTAAAGGGGAACCTTTAAGATGCTGCCTGAAATTTTTCTTTGTTTCGTTATTTCTTCCTTTACTTTCGATTTTATTTTGCTCATAATTCGACAACGTCTCATCTAATCGGCTTCAGATTTTAAACAGTTCTGTATGGCAATGATGACCAAATTTTGGGAATAACTCTCAGGTTTTTGCCCTATGACCAAGGATTTTTAACCCATTCCCAGCATCCTGGAATGGCTCAGATAACTTCCAAAATCTTCAATGGGTAGCTTCAAACTTCGATAAAAGGTATCAAAGTATACAACGACGGAGAATTGATGATATGAGTGAAATAGTGTGAAATTTTTATTCCCTTTAAAAAAATTTCAGTTTATGTCTTCTGAACTACTTCGTAATTTGATGGTTAATGTATCTTAGAGCCGGGATAATACCTGGAAATAAATGGTATAAAATACCGACACAATGGAAAAATAAAACACATAAGCAGTATAATGTGATCTTTTATTGACAACGTTTCGCCCATACAGTGGGCTTTATCAAGTCACAAACAGATCTACCTGGGTGAAGGTACGGAAGATTGTCACATGCAGGTTCAGACACTGCCGAGAAAAGATACATAGTCCTCCCCACCAACTCCATTGCCAAACACGTTTCCAACATTTTTTCCAATACCTCATTCCGAGTATCTACCTCCACATCCACCACCATCAAGGACATTACCAGTAACAGACAGGACAAGCTTCAATCCACTGCAGGGGTATACACAATCCCTTGTAATGACTGCAGCAAATTATACGTCGGCGAAACATCCAGAGACCTCCAAACACGTATTTCAGAACACCAGTACGCAAGCAGATCTGACGACCCAAGAAATGCCTGTGTTCAACACCGAAATTCGCTGGAAATAAATGGTATAAAATACCGACACAATGGAAAAATAAACACATAAGCAGTATAATGTGATCCTTATTGACAACGTTTCGCCCACGCAGTGGCTTTATCAAGTCACAGACAGATCTACCTGGAAAATGACAACATGGAGATATATATGGGTACAGTCAGGTGGAGAATGCTGGGTCAGGTGGAGAAAGCTGCATGTGACAGTCTTAAAAGTAGTGTGATAGTTGAAAACATAGTGTGACTTAAAGGACCTGCAGTGTATCATTCTTGAGTTCTAGGTGGGATAGCGTTGAAGAAGTTTCTTGGCAATAGGTTCAGCTATGTTGTAGAAGCCGTTGTTCTGGTTGAAGTTGTTGGATATACAGATGAGTGATGATTCTAGGATTCTTCGGTATTGCGTGTTGTCTTCTCGGCGTAGTCTTGCGTTTCTGTAGGTGATTAAATGGTTGTGTAAATTTCGGTGTTGAACACAGGCATTTCTTGAGTCGTCAGATCTGCCTGCGTACTGGTGTTCTGAAATGCGTGTTTGTAGGTCTCTGGATGTTTCGCCAACGTATAATTTGCTGCAGCCATTACAAGGGATTGTGTATACCCCTGCCGTGGATTGAAGCTTTTCCTGTCTGTTACTGGTAATGTCCTTGATGGTGGTGGATGTGGAGGTGGATACTCGGAATGAGGTCTTAGAAAAAATGTTGGAAAATTGTTTGGAAATGGTGTTGGTGTTAAGGACTATGTATCTCTTCTCAGCAGTGTCTTCTCTGGGTGTGTTGAAGATGTTTAATGCCCGTCGTCTGCAGTCTGTAATGAAGTGACGAGGATAGTGAAGTTTGGAAAAACTTGTACAATGAGAGAGCATTCTTCTATCACACTACTTTTAAGACTGTCACATGCAGCTTTCTCCACCTGACTTTATCCTATATATACTCGTGTAACTTGTATCCAGGTAGATCTGTCTGTGACTCGATAAAGCTATTGCGTGCGCGAAACGTTGTCAATAAAGGATCACATTATACTGCTTATGTGTTTATCTTTCCATAAATGACATTGACGAGGGAATTACTAGTGATATGAGCAAATTCGCTGATGACACGAAGATAGGTAGGATAATCGATTCAGACGTAGAAGTCACGGAACTTCAGGAGGATTTAGACAAACTCAATTCCTGGTCAGAATAATGGCAGATGCAGTTCAATATAGATAAATGCAAAGTTCTAAAGCTCGGGAATGTTCATAACCCTAGCACCTACCAGCTTAATAATGTTAATGTTAATGCTTTGACATCATAAATCTTAACAATAACAGTAATCGAGTAACACAGGGTAATAATAGTAACAGAAATTGTGTAAAACAAAAGCTGGAAATAAATGGTATAAAATACCGACACAATGGAAAAATAAACACATAAGCAGTATAATGTGATCCTTTATTGACCCAGCATTCTCCACCTGACTGTACCCTATATATATCTCCATGTTGCTCATTTTCCAGGTAGATCTGTCTGTGACTCGATAAAGCCCACTGCGTGGGCGAAACGTTGTCAATAAAGGATCACATTATACTGCTTATGTGTTTATTTTTCCAAAACAAAAGCTGAATATGAAAAAGGTTCACAAGAAGATACATCTCAATGTATTTTACACTAACTGTCGAAGCGCCAGAAATAAAATTAACGAATTACGTTTGGTAGCATGTGCTGGGAACTTTGATGTCATTGCAATAACTGAAACATGGTATAATATAAAGAGTCGGGATATGATTGCTGAGTGTCATATTCAGGGGTTTAAGTTGTTCCATGTAGATAGATATAATGGGAAATGGGGTGGAGTTGCATTATTTTTACGAGAAAATATAAATTGCTGCATAAAAACAGGCATAAAAATTGATGGATCATTAACAGAATCTGTTTGGGTAGAGTTTCTAGAAGGTCAAGAAAAACTGATTGTAGGTGTAATATACCGACCTCCAGGCTTGGATCACGATAGAGGGAGACTTCTTTGGGACGAAATTGTTAGGGCTTCTAGACACAATAACGTAGTGATAGTAGGGGATTTTAACTTTAGTCAAATTGACTGGACTTCTTTGACCGGTAATCTGGAGTCCAGTGACTTTATGGAAGTAGTTCAGGACTGTTTTCTGAAGCAGTGTGTGACGGAGCCTACCAGAGGTAATAATTTGCTCGACCTAGTCTTGTCAAATAAAGAAACCCTTGTAAATAATCTGGAGATCACTGAAGAGCTTGGCGCAAGTGATCACAAATCCATTACTTTTAATATTACCTGGGAGTACGAGAATAGCGATAATACGGTAAAAGTTCCTGATTTTCGTTCTGCCGACTATACTGGACTTAGAGAACACCTGTCTAATCTAGCTAACGATTACGATGGGATCTGCGTTTATGATTTTTTTCTTAATAATGTACAACGTGCACAGAGTATATTTATTCCCCAGAGAGAATTTAGGTCAAATAATAACGATCCCAAATGGATTAACAGGAGGCTAAAACATCTATTAGGGGAGAAAAGAGGAATTTATAGGCGCTCAAAAGAGGAGATGTTAACCTTATTGACCAATATGTTCAGTTGAAAAGAGAAGTAAAAAAAGGGATTAGAAAGGCTAAACGTGACTATGAGATTAAGGTTGCTAATGAATCAAAGACTAATCCAAAAGGGTTCTTTCAAGTGTATAGGACGAAAGTGAGGGAAAAGGTAGGACCTCTGAAAATTGGGAATGGACAGCTGACGGATAACGAACTGGAAATGTGTTCTCTATTTAATGACTATTTTTGTCAGTCTTTACACAAGAAGACGTAAATGAGTTTCCCAGAAATTAACAATTATTCAGTTCCTGAAGAATTCAAGTTAACTAATATTACTGTCACGAGGGACATGGTTATCAAACAGATAGATAAACTGAAGCAAAATAAGTCCCCGGGACCCGACGAGTTGTTTTCAGGGTATTAAAGAATGCAAGATGGAACTTAGTAAGCCATTAACAAATGTGTTTAATACGTCCATCCTAACTGGTATTGTGCAGAGATGTGGAAGATAGCTAATGTAGTTCCTATATTCAAATCAGGGGATAAGTCAATTCCATCAAATTACCGTCCAATAAGCCTCACATCTATAGTAGGCAAATTATTAGAATCAATTATAGCTGATATTAAGAAGTCACCTTGAAGAACATAATTTGATTAATGAATCTCAGCATGGGTTCACGAGAGGTCGTTCCTGCCTAACAAATTTACTGACGTTTTTCAATAAAACATTTGAGGCAGTAGACAGTGATAAAGAATATGATATAGTTTACTTGGATTTCAGTAAGGCCTTCGATAGAGTACCTCACAAGAGACTCTTAAGAACAGTGGCAGCTCATGGTATAGGAGGTAAAGTTCTAGCATGGATAGAGGCATGGCTTACCAATAGAAAGCAGAGAGTTTCCATTAATGGGATCAAATCTGAATGGGGATTAGTCACTAGTGGCGTTCCACAAGGATCAGTTTTAGGCCCATTGTTGTTCATAATTTACATAAATGACCTTGATGAAGGAATTGCAAGTGACATGAGTAAATTTGCTGATGAAAAAAAAATAGGCCGTATGATTCATTCTGAGGAGGATACCAGTGAACTCCAGGAGGATTTGGACAAATTAATGTCTTGGTCTCAAAAGTGGCAGATGAAGTTCAATGTGGACAAGTGTAAGGTACTAGTCCTTGGTAATGAAAATATCCCTCGAAATTATAAACTAGGTGAAGTAGAGCTTGATCATACAGAATGTGAAAAGACTTGGGAGTCATGGTAAGCAGGAATCTAAAACCAAGACAACAGTGCCTAAGTGTGCGCAATAAGGCTAACAGATTACTAGGATTTATTTCAAGATATAAGCAACAGAAGTCCAAAAGTTATTTTACAGCTCTATACATCACTAGTGAGACCTCATTTGGATTATGCAGCTCAGTTTTGGTCTCCTTACTACATGATGGATATAGATTCATTGGAGAACATACAAAGAAGAATGACTAAAATGATTTACAGTATAAGAAATCTCCGTATGAAGATAGACTTTGAGCGTTGAATCTCCACTCTCTGGAGAGACGTAGAATGAGGAGATATCATCGAGGTGTACAAGTGGATGATGGGCATGAACAAAGGAGATATTAATAAAATACTGAGGATATCAACAAGTAAGAACCAGAAATAACGTTTAAATTGGATAAATTTAGATTTAGAAAGGACATAGGCAAGTACTGGTTTTCGAACAGAGTTGTAGATGCGTGGAACAATCTTCCGAGTACTTGATAGAGGCTAGGACCTTGGGTGGCTTTAAAAAGATTGGACAAATATATGAGTGGGAGGGCTGGGTTTTATTTGTGCCGTGAGTACGGGAATAAATTCTTAGGTATTGGTGGTTTTGATAAGGACCTGCCTTGTATGGGCCAGTAGGCCTTCTGCAGTGTTCCTCCATTCTTATGTTCTTATGTTCTTATAATGCGAAAAGTATTTGGGGTTATGGTAAGCAGCAACCTCAAACCAAGTCAGCAATGCCTAAGCGTAAGAAATAAGCAAATAGATTACTGGGATTTATATCAAGAAGTGTAATCAACAGAAGTCCAGCGTTATATTTCACATACATCATTAGTAAGGCCTCACCTAGATTATGCAGCTCAGTTCTGGTCTCCATTTTACAGAATGGATATAAATTCGTTAGAAAACATTCAGCGACGAATGACAAAGTTAATTCATAGCATTGAAATCTTCCGTATGAAGAACATAAGAACATAAGAAAGGAGGAACACTGCAGCAGGCCTGTTGGCCCATACTAGGCAGGTCCTTCACAATCCGTCCCACTAACAGAATATTTGCTCAACCCAATTTTCAATGCTACCCAAGAAATAATCTTTGACAATTCTACCCACTCATGCGAGTCCCACTCAAATCCAACCCCTCTCACTCATGAATTTATCCCAAACCCAAATTTTAAACTACCCAAGGTCCTAGCTTCAATAACTCTACTAGGCAGACTGTTCACTCATCAACTACCCTATTTCCAAACCAATACTTTCCTATATCCTTTCTAAATCTAAACTTATCTAACTTGAATCCATTATTGCGGGTTCTCTCTTGGGAGAGATATCCTCAAGACCTTATTTATATCCCCTTTGTTAATACCCATTTTCCACTTGTATACCTCGATCATGTCTCCCTCATTCTACGTCTTACAAGTGAATGTAATTTTAGGGTCTTCAATCTTTCTTCGTAAGGAAGATTTCTAATGCTATGTATTAATTTAGTCATTCTACGCTGAATGTTTTCTAACGAATTTATGTCCATTCTGTAATATGGAGACCAGAACTGAGCTGCGTAATCTAGGTGAGGCCTTACTAATGATGTATAAAGCTGTAATATAACCTCTGGACTTCTGTTGCTAACACTTCTTGATATAAATCCCAGTAATCTATTTGCCTTATTACGTACGCTTAGGCATTGCTGTCTTGGTTTAAGGTTGCTGCACCATCACCCCCAAGTCCTTCTCGCAATCTGTATGGCTAAGTTCTACGTTATTTAACTTATAAGTGCTTGGGTTATGGACACTCCCGAGCTTCAGAACCTTGCATTTATCTACATTGAACTGCATCTGCCACTTTTCTGACCACGAATTAAGTTTGTCTAAATCTTCCTGAAGTTCTATGACATCTATGTTTGAATCAATTATCCTACCTATCTTCGTGTCGTCGGCGAATTTGCTCATATCACTAGTAATTCCTCATCAAGGTCATTGATATATATTATAAATAACAATGGGCCTAAGACTGATCCCCGTGGAACACCACTTGTTACAAGTCCCCATTCGGATTTAACCCCATTTATGCACACTCTCTGCTTCCTATTGGTGAGCCATGACTCGATCCATGACAGCACTTTTCCCCCAATGCCATGAGCTGCCACTTTCTTTAACAGTCTCTGGTGCGGTACTCTATCAAAAGCCTTACTAAAGTCTAAATAAACAATATCGAATTCTTTATCGTGATCAACAGCCTCAAAAGCTTTACTGAAGAAGGTTAATAAATTAGATAGGCAGGAACGGCCCCTCGTGAATCCATGCTGGGTATCATTAATCAAATTATGGTTATCTAGATGGCTTCTAATAATATCAGCTATAATTGACTCTAGTAATTTGCCTACAATTGAGGTCAGGCTTATTGGGCGGTAGTTTGACGTAGTGACTTGTCCCCTACTTTAAAAATAGGAATTACATTAGCCATCTTCACATATCAGACACTACACCTGTTTGAAGAGATAAATTAAAAATGTTAGATATTGGTTCACAGAGTTCCATTTGCATTCCTTAAGAACCCTTGCAAAAGCTCATCAGGACCCGGCGATTTATTTTGTTTCAGTCGGTCCAGCTGTTTCATAATCATTTCGCTAGTGACTGTGATATTACATAATTTATCTTCTTCTGGGCCTCTGTAAAAATTAATTACTGGGATATTATTAATGTCTTCCTGTGTGAAAACTGAGAGAAAATAATTATTAAAATGAGCACATATCGTTCTCCTTGTCAGTAAGATGCCCAAAGTTATTTTTAAGGGACCTATCTTATCCTAACTTTTGTTCTATAAACCTGGAAAAAACTTTTGGGTTAGTTTTTGAATCCCTAGCAACTTTAATTTCATAGTCCCGTTTAGCTTTTCTTTTTCCCCTTTTTTAACGTCCCTCTTAATGTCAGTATACTGATTTATAAGATGATCCTCACCTCTTTTATGCGCCTATAAATTCCTTTCTTCTGCCCTAAAAGATATTTGAGCCTATTATTCATCCATTTTGGGTCATTTCTACTTGATCTAATTTCTTTATACGGGATAAATGTTCTTTGGGCAGCCTGTATAGTGTTAAGGAAACTGTCATATTGATACCTCTCTTCTTCACCCCAGTCCACAGTTGATAAGTGTTCTCTAAGTCCATTATAATCTGCTAAGCGAAAATCTGGGACCATTACTGAATTATCCCTACTATCATACATCCATTCAATGCTAAAGGTAATTGACTTGTGGTCGCTTGAGCCGAGTTCCTCTGTAATTTCTAAATTATTAACAAGGGTTTCCGCTTGCCAGAACCAAGTCAAGTAGGTTATTTCCCTTGTAGATTGAAGACCCTTAAATTACATTCACTTGTAAGCGAAGAATGAGGGAGACATGATCAAGGTATATAAGTGGAAGATGGGTATTAATAAGGGGGGTATAAATAAGGTCTTGAGGATATCTCTCCAAGAGAGAACCGCAATAATGGATTCAAATTGGATAGTTTAGATTTAGAAAGGATATAGGAAAATATTGGTTTGGAAATAGGGTAGTTGATGAGTGGAACAGTCTGCCTAGTAGGGTCATTGAAGCTAGGACCTTGGGTAGTTTCAATTTAGGTTGGATAAATACATGAGTGAGAGGGGTTGGATTTAAGTGGGACTCGCACTTGAGTTAATAGAATCTGCAAAGCTTATTTCTTGGGTAGAATTGAAAATTTGGTTGGGCAAATATTCTGTTAGTGGGATGGATTGTGAAGGATCTGCCTAGTATGGGCCAACAGGCCTGCTGCAGTGTTCCTCCTTTCTTATGTTTCTTATGTTATCACTTATCTGTATATCCAACAACTTCAACCAGAACAACGGCTTCTACAACATAGCTGAACCTATTGCCAAGAAACTTAATCGCTATCCACATAGAACTAAAGAATGGAACACTGCAGGTCCTTTAAGTTACCAAGGTTTTAAACTATCACCCTACTTTGAAGACTGTCACATGTAGCATTCTCCACCTGACTAAATCCTATAAATACTCATGTATCTTGTATCCAGGTAGATCTGTTTGTGACTCGATAAAGCCCATTTCGTGGGCGAAACGTTGCCAATAAAGGATCATATAAGAACATAAGAACATAAGAATGGAGGAACACTGCAGAAGGCCTACTGGCCCATCAAGGCAAGTCCTTATCAAAACCACCACTACCTAAGAATTTATTCCCGTACTACGACACAAATCCAAACCCAGCCCCTCCACTCCATATATTTGTCCAATCTCTTTTAAAGCCACCCAGGTCTAGCCCTCTATCACAGTACTCGGAAGATTGTTCCACGCATCTACAACTCTGTTCGAAAACCAGTACTTGCCTATGTCCTTTCAAATCTAAATTTATCCAATTTAAATCCGTTATTTCTGGTTCTTACTTGTTCGATATCCTCAGTATTTTATTAATCTCCTTTGTTCATGCCCATCATCCACTTGTACACCTCGATGATATCTCCCTCATTCTACGTCTCTCCCGAGAGTGGAGATTCAAGCTCTAAGTCTATCTTCATCGGGGGATTTCTTATACTGTAAATCATTTTAGTCATTCTTCTTTGTATGTTCTCCAATGAATCTATATCCATCCTGTAGTAAGGAGACCAAAACTGAGCTGCATAATCCAAATGAGGTCTCACTAGTGATGTATAGAGCTGAAAAAAACTTTGGACTTCTGTTCTTATACTTCTTGAAATAAATCCTAGTAATTTGTTAGCCTTATTGCGCACACTTGGCACTGTCTTGGCTTTAGATTTCTCTTACCATGACTCCCAAGTCTTTTCACATTCTGTATGATCAAGCTCACTTCACCTAGTTTATAAATTGAGGGATATTTTCATTACCAACGACAAGCACCTTACACTTGTCCAATTGAACTTCATCTGCCACTTTTCAGACCAAGACATTAATTTATCCAAATCCTCCTGGAGTTCACTGTTATCCTCCTCAGAATGAATTATACGGCCTATTTTTGTATCATCAGCAAATTACTCATGTCACTTGCAATTCCTTCATCAAGGTCATTAATGTAAATTATGAAAAATGGGGGCCAAACTGATCCC
>WNWK01026649.1:0-27141 GCA_009830355.1 Cherax destructor | reverse complement strand
ACGGGAAAACAATGGAATGTTAAACCCCTTTTCGGGGTAAAGGGCCCTTAAAAACCTTTCCCAGGGTAAAAAATTTTTGATTTTTATGAAATAATTGTTTTTTTTTCAAATATTATCAAAAAAATTTTCTGAGAAGAATGGGGGTGGGGGAAAGTGACCCCTTCGAAAACCCCCAAAAGCCCCGGTAATGTTTTTTTCCTTTTTTTCTTTCATTTTTAATATTTTATTTTCAATCTTTTATGTCCTGTAAACCCAATAAGCCTTTTTATTTCCCCCCTTTTATCGTGATCCCTCTAGCGGTTAACCCTTTCCCGGCGGTAAGAATTCTCTAATTAAAGCCTTATTTTGAAATAATGAAAATCTTAATCTTTTCCCCCAAAATATTCAAAAAAAATACTTTTTAATTATAGTTCTAAAAAAACAACATTATTCACATAAAACTCTTTTCTAAATAAAAAAAACAGTTAATAAATAACTTTACTTCCTTTTATTGAAGAGAGTTCGGGGGTCTGGAAGATAGGGAGGAGGCGGGGGAGGTGTTAGTTTTTGGAAACCCCCTAAAGTTTGGGTAACAGTCCTTATCTGAAGTCGGCCCAATTTTAAAATCCTCCCCCCCCTGGTTCAGGCTTGTCTTGACAGATCTGGTCAAATTTCCTTGCCTTTACAATCCCCCCGGGGAAATACTATCACCGCTATCTTTTTTTCATTGATCCCCAAAACTTCCCCAAACCCCCCAATTTTTCAATCTTTTTTTCTTTAAACTATCAACCCCAACATTAGCTTTGATTTTTTCTCTTTCCCGGATAGTGGTGATAGTAAATGTTTTTTTCTTGTAATCTGGCAGCTTCCGTATACCCTCTCTATTTTTCAACTACAGTGGACCCCGAGTAATGAACAAAATTCATTCCGAAGGGCCCGTCAAGTTCCTCGGCAGTTTACTCCTTAAAAAATAATGTCAAGTAATTAGTCCCTTTTAGACCCCAAAATAACCTTTTTAAAAGCCCTTTTTCTTACATAATTTCGATTTCCGGGGGGTTTCCCAACTCGGGGGCCCTGTATCTCCTTTTTTCCCCCATGGTGTTTCTCCTCTCTCTCCCGCGGTGCCCTAGGAACTTTTTTGGACCCTGGTGCTTTTTACAAGGCAATCCCTGCGCAAAAAACCCCAAAGTATTTTGAATGTTTGAAAAAATGCGTGGGGAATGTTCTCTCAATGGTCCTAGACTGGTGTCCTGCGTGCCTGCCCTGGCGGGAAGGGGACGGTACCGGGTTGCTCGAGGGGAAAAATTTAAAAAAAAAGCGCTTTTTCGCAATTTTTTATATGGAATCAGCTAGTGAGGGGGCCCTTTTACTCTTTTGCTGGCTGGCCCGGCTCTCTTTCCTTTGTCTGTCTCTTCCAATGCTAAAAAAGTGGACCCTTCGTTGTTATCCCCGTTATTTCGAATTCCCTTCATAAACGTGTTTTTTGGGTCCGTTGTTTGATTTCCGCCTTTTTCGGACCCGGCAGCCCGGCCGCCTCCAGGACGTCAGTGTGCTTTGAAAGGGGCCCCCCCAACCCCAAACTTCCGGATATTGTCATTTTTCCCTTTTTGTTTTTAATTTTTTGAATGCTAAATAAGCTACCATGGGCCCAAGGAAAGATCCTAGTGCTAAGCCTGTAAAGGGGAAACAGAAATATTTTTAAATAGAAATGAAAAGGAGATAATAGAAAAATATGAAAGTGGAGTGCGTTATGGTGGTAGGTTTGAAATTTTGGGTCCTTATTTTTCCCTCACCATTGTGGATAAGAAATATTTAAGTAAAATAAAGGGAAGGCTGTTGTTGCAAAAGGTGCATCTGTGATCCAAAAACACAGACCACAAGTGCGGGAAAAATGGGGAAAAGGGTTGTTGTTGGTGTAATCAAGGGAAACATTGCGGAGAAAACTTTTTCCCCGGGGGGAAAATAATAGGGAAAAAGAAAAGGCAGTTCCCAAAATGATCCCCTAAGAAAATCCTGAAGGTGAAGTGGGGAATTTAAAACAAAAAGGGGTTTAAAAAATTTAAAGCGTACTGGCATACATGGTGTTGTGGGGGCTGGTGGGGGAACCAGTTGTGAAAAAAGTCCCTTTTTGAAAAATATGTGCCTAATTTCCCGGAGTCATGGGGCTGAAAAAATTTCCCCAAAAAAGTGTTTAATTGTTTTAAACAGGCCTGTTTTGGAAGAAAATCCCCAAAACAGGCCCTACTTCTCGGGAGGAAAAGGGGCCAGGGCTTTGGCCTATGAAAACAGGTTAATTTGATGCTTTTGCCAATCCGGTGGTGATTAAAGGGAAGCCTTTTAGTGTATCTTTTTAAAAACCCCCAGTGTTTCAGATGTGGTGTCAGCAAGCCCAAATTTGGGTGATGGGAAGTTAAAAAAAGGCTTGGGTCCAAAGGACTTTTTCTTAGATTGGTTAATGAAGTTTTTGGGCCCCCAGTGTAAAGAAATATCTATTGGACAATAATTTGCCACTTAAGTGCCCCCGATAATGGACAATGTTTTTGTCATCCTCCCAAACTTGGTAGAAAAAGGGAGGAGTTTAAAAAAAATCAAAGTGAAGTTCTTGCCGTTTAATAATCCTCTCCTCCAGCCATGGACCAGCGGGTCTTTTTCCAATTTTAAAAAAATTCATCCCAAAGCAATGTTTCGTGCTTTGATGTGCCCCTAAACTGAACATAACCCAAAGGGGAAAATTTTGGAAAAACATTTCCATATGTTGCATTTGCCCTTTTTATATAATTTTTGGGGAGGGGGAGGGGCCCCCCGGGACTTTAAACTCCCCTGGAAAATTGAAAAACTGTGCCCTTAGAGAGGGTTTTTTTAAAGGGTTTTGGGGGCTACCCCCAAAACCCTGAGCATGGCCGGGAGCCTGAGCCTTTTTGGAAGAAATTGGGGAAAGGGGGGCAAGTTTTTTGGGGTTAGAGGTGAGGGGTGGATGGGGAAACATTGGTGGGGGAGCCGGGAAAAAGAAACCCTTTTTGAAGATCTGCAAACTTAAACCCCGGGGGGGAAACAAGAGCGGGGGTCGGGGAAAATGGTTCGGAGGGAGGAGGTGGGGGGGAACAAAAAGGGAAGAATGTCCCTTCTTCAAGGATTAGGGATCTGTGCAAAAAGGGGTTGATTTTGGCCATTTATGGATGAATTTTTCCCCCAAACCACGGGCAGCCCTTTCCACCTGACAAAGGGGGTTTTGTGTCATTTCAGGGATTGTTAAAGAATCGCCAGACCAGAGCTCCGGGGCCAAAATTTGTTGTTGGGGGAAAGTGACCCCCAAGCTGGCCCTATGGCTTAAAAAAAAGGGGAAAGTCCCAGAAAAAACCCCTTTTTACCCAGTGTTAAGGGAAGGGGGATTCCCCCCACCAGCTACTACCCCACCTTCTCCCTTCCCGCCTCCACACATAAACAACTCTTAAAATGTGGGACATTTTTTAATTGTAAATATTGCTTTTAAAGTTTTTTCTTTAAATTTTTTATTATTTAATGTAAAAAGTTCAAAAAAATATTTTTTTTTAAACTATTTTGGAAGTCTTGGACGGAAAAAATTTTATTTCCATTATTTCTTAGGGGGAAAATTGATTCGGGGTTCCCGTTTTTTTTCTTTTAAGAAATCCCTTTCGAGGATTAAACGAAAGGGTGGGTCCGTACAATTAAAATTTGGGTAAATTCCCGGGGATCCGGGAGAAAAACAATTTGGCTGGTGTGGGGTTGTGTGTGTCGCGGGGTCTTATTTTTCCCACCAATGACAGTGGTGACATTTGATGAGGGGGGGGTTGTCCCCTTATTTATTTTTCCCCCACCCCACTTGACTTGGTGACTTTGATGGGGAACGGGCCTTCTCTTTATTTGTTTTTCTTTAAATTAAAAAAACATTGTTTATCTGTCTGTCTATCCTTGTTTTGTCTCTCTTTTTTGTCTCTTTTGTCTCAAAAAGATTGAACCCAAAACCCTATTACTTTTAAGCGGGATTCCCTTTTCGTCCATCTGAAATCCGATTTTTTATTATTTGCCCGTCTTTGGGTTTTTGGGTTATCCTAGGTTATTTACCTTTTTGTATAATTATATTTATGTCCCTGTGAAAACAGAAGAAAACGAAGGGGGCCAGCCGGAGCCACCCAGTCAGCCGGGCCGGCCCCCCCGGCCCGGCCCAAACCAACCCGGGCCGGGCCCGTCGGCCCACCGGGCCCCCAAGGTATGTTGTTTTTCAAAACCTATGTTTCCCTTCCCACCAACCCCCGCCCTTCCTTCCCCTGCCCTTCCCCCCCCCTTTTCCGGAGAGTGAGGTATTCCCCTTGGGTTGGGCAAAGGGCCTGATTTACCCTTTTTACAATTTCAAAACAGTTAGATTTTTTCTGTGCCACCACCACATAGACCCTTTTCCTTCCCTTTTACATGGAAGGTATTAGGGTCCCGCCCGCCCCAATTTTTAAAACCGGGGAGGGAAATTTTTTGCGTACTAGTATGGCCTGAAACCGAAAGGGTTTTTAAAAAAATGTTTTTTATGAACCGCGGAAATGTTTACCAAAAAGAAACAATGCTACACTGCCTGAGAATGTTGGGAGGCCCCTTTTCGGGGGCTTTTATGTGCTCTGGGGAACCCGGACAGGTTTTTGGCCATAGACGAAAAAAAAGGGCCTTTAGCAAAAAGGAGGCCTATTTTTCCCAAAAAAATGTGGCGGGAAAACGGGGAAACAGAGATAAAAAAAATGGAGGGTCCCCTTTTTAATTTTATTTTTAATTTTTATGGGAAAAGTTATTTCCCCGGGTTTTTGGGCCCTTTCCCCCTTTTTGGGACCTTCTGGAACGTAATTTCGGTGATAACTGAGAGTCCACTGTATTTCGGTTTTAAGGGGCCCCCTTTTGGAATGGGTTATGGCTGATAACCAAAGGGGCCCCTGTAAATTTTACGGAAAAAAAAAGTCACAGACCCCCCACCCTTTCTATGGCCGGCCCCCTCACCCACCCTTTCCCCCTTTTTCCCCTTTCCTCCACCTCCCAAACCCAAACCCACCCCCGGCCCCCCTCCCAACTTTTTTCCCACCTCTTTCCCGATCCCCACCTCCCCGCCCCATGAATCCCCCCCCCACCCATCCCCCTTTTACCGGGAAGTGAAAATCCTTTTGAAATACTGTCTGTTGTATATGTGAAAAAACGGGGAAATAATAGGGCTTGATTGTGAAATAATGTGGAAAAACATCCCCTAAAATCATGTCAAAACCATTTTTTTCCATGAAATGACTCAAAAAAAAGTCGATTTGATTTGCCCCGGGGAGATGGAAAACTGGTGGGGGTAAAAGAGGTACTGAAAAATGAAACCAAGCGTAAGAAAGTTTTTTAAGGAGCTTTTAATTTTGTCCAAAAGAGGGGGAAAAAGGGGGAAGGAAAACCAGAAAAGGAGGAAAGACAGATAAAGGAGAAAAACCCAAAAGGTGGGGAAAAAAAGGGAAAATGTAAAAACAGGCAAGTGGAAAAAAGAAACGTGAGTAAGTAGGTAGAGAAAAAGGGAAAAGGGAGGAAGAGAAAGCTAGAGCAGGAATGAGCAAAAATGAGAAAAGGAAGAAATAGGCCTAGACGAAAGAGAAAAAGAGAACTCAGATCAGGTGTCAGATCTTGGGAAAGACACAAAATTAGTAAATATAGACAGTCATAAGATTTGCAGATACTATGCAAAAGGTATGTGCCTATATGGCAGAGCTTGCTGGAATAAACACACCAGAAAATGTGCCAACATGTTGAGGAGTGTCGTTTCAACAAAGAGTGCAGGTACTTCCATCCAGAAATGTGTAAAGCTTCAACACAGTCCAGAGAATGTTATGACCTGAGCTTCCCAGACCACCATATAAAGGAACGCGGCACTACAGAGAAATAGAAAATGGACAGCAATCTTTTTTTAGACATAAAGAGAAGTGATCAAACCAAAGAAAGAGACAAAAAGGGGAATGGTACAGAGAGGGCAGATGGGCAGCAAAATGGGACATATCAAACCAAGCATCGTCAACAGGGCCAAATAAACAACCTAAATGCAAAGTCAATACTGAGAAACTAGGGATATGTATACCATGGGCCAAACCAGGTAGTACATCACCAGTGGTAGTAACGAAAAACAAAGCAAGACAAAACATCCCAAATGGTAATTCCTGCTTCATATTTGCAAATATTCAGGTTTGAAATCAAATAAAAACGACAAAGTTAGTTATGTCAGTGGGCTCCTAACAGAAGCGAATGACATGTTTGGAGAATTTACAGAGACACATACAAGGGATGTTTTGGACAGAGAGATTAAGAAAGAAAACTATAACATGTATAGATGTGATAGAATTAATAGGTCACAGGGAGGAGTAGGACTCTGTAAAAGATACTCTGTTGCACAGAAGTGCTGAACTCTACGAATGATATGCAGTCATACCTCGGTTAACGATGGCGTCGGATAATGATAAATTCGGTTACCGATCATTTTTACGTCAAAATATTGACTCGTTACGATGATTGATTCGGTTTACGATATTCATCCCAGACGCATCCGCGTGGCACCCAGCTGTGCGGGCACTCCAGGAGCATCAGTGTGCTATTGTTTACAAGCGAGAGCGACCACCACTCACTCCACCCACGCATTCATACTAGTATACAGTGGACCTCGGTTAACAAAAAAAATTCATTGCAGAAGCCTGCTCAAGTGCCATTACCGAACGAATTTACGTCCTTAAGAAATAATGTCATGTAGGTTAGTCTATTTCAGACCCCAAAACTACACTTCCACAAGAACTTACAAAATTATACTTACATAATTGCACGATTTCCGGGGTATTCGTTAACCGAGGGTCCACTGTATTGTCATTATTCCACTGTCTTTAGTGCTTGCAACTGCAAATAAGCTACCATGGGTCCAAAGAAAGCTCCTAGTGCCAAGCCTGTGGTAAAGAGGCTCAGAAATACAGTAGAACTGAAGGAGATAATAGAAAAATGAAAGTGGAGTGCGTATCACTGAGCTGGCCAGGCTGTATGGTAAAGCCTATTCTACCATCGCTACCATTGTGGCCAAGGAAAATACAAATAAAATCAAGGAAGCTGTTGTTGCAAAGGGTTGCATATGGGGATCAAAAAACGGGGGTTGAAAGTGCTGGAAGATGTGGAAAATTTGTCGTTTGTGGATCAACGAGAAACAGTTAGCAGGGAGATAGTTTTTCGCAGGCAAAAAAAATTGAAAAGGATTATGATGATCTTGTTAAAAAAATCCCTCCCGCAGTGCTGAAGGGGCCCAATTTAAAGGGCCAAACGAGGCTGGTTTAAAAAAATTTAAGAATAAGTGGCATCCATGGGTGTTGTTAGGCATGATGACGCAACCAGTTGTGACAAAAGTGGGCTGAAAAATAGGGCCAATTTCCCAAAGGGTACATAGAGGCTGAAGAATTCCCCCCAACAAGTGTTTAATTGTGATAAAACAGGTTTTTTTTGGAAAAAAATCCCCAACCCAAGGACCTTTTACTCAGGGGGAAAAAGGGCCGGCCAGGACACAAAGCCTATGAAAGACAGGCTAACTCTCATGCTTTTTAATGAATTGATGATTGCAAAGTAAAGCCTTTACTGGTGTATCATTCTGAAAACCCCAAAATTTTGGCAGATCGGGGTATCACCAAGTCTAACTTGTGGGGATGTGGAAGTCTAACAAAAAGGCATGGGTTAAAAAGGACATTTTCTTAAGTGGTTCAAAGGCATGTTTGGCCCCAGTGTGAAAAATATCTCAAGGAAAATAATTTGCCATTAAATTTCCTCCTGATAATAGACAATGCCCTTTTCATCCTCCAAACTTGGTGAGAAAATTTGGGGGGACTTTAAATTCACCCCCTGGACCACCAGGTCATTTGAAACCCCTTTTTACCCAAAGCAGTGTTTAAAAAAGGGTTTAGTGACCAAGACATGAATATAACCCAAAAGAGATTTTAAAAAACCTTTTTCCCTATCCTGCATTGTGCCCCTTTATAGGAAGGATTGGGGGGAGTGACTGGGGGGGCTTTGAACTCTCCCCGGAAAAATTGTGGCCAGACTGTGTCCTAGAGGGGGGTTTTAAAGGGTTTTTGGGGGCCCAAAATTTAGAACCCAGCCTGACCCTTTTCCCTTTGGGGGCCCGTTGGGGGAAAAAATTGTGGAACTGGGAAAAATCCAGGGGGTTTGGAAAAGGGGAGTGGTGAGGATGGGGAAAAGTTTTGGGGGAGCACAATAAAAAACAAACCCTAATCAAACCCAACCCCCGTCCGCTGCTCCCCTTTTAAAAATTTTTGTTGGGGAAAACCCCTTTCTGTTCAACAAGCTGTTCTGATTGTCAGTTTATCAAGTTAGTTTATGGAGGACGTTTAGTCGGGTTTTTAAAAGTCAAGTCGAGTTTTAAAGGGCCCCAAAAAAAGGGGCCCCCTTTAGCCAAACCCACCCCGAGAGAGGGGTTTTTTTTGCGAAAAGGGAAAGGAAAAAAAAAACTCAGGAAATGACAGAAATCGTACCCAATTGAATTTTTCCCCGGGGGGAAACCCCAAACCCCAAAGGCCTACCCCCGGGAAAAAAAAAAATTTTTGTGCCAGGAAAAAAAAACCCCCCCATACCACCAATCCAACGAAACCATTTTTAAAATACAGGGTCTAAAGCCAGCAACAAACAACAAGATACCTTACACCCGGGACTGCTTACAGAGTCAAATGCAATGTTTGCGGCTTTTTACAGAGACCCACATAAAGGATCACTTGGACAATGAAATATGGGTCCCTGGCTACAACAAAAAGAGTGACAGAGTCAACAGGCAAAACGGGGGGGGTGGGTTGGCCTGTATATCACAGAGGCACTTATATGCTCAGAACTACTAAATGCCTCAAATGATGTGTTGAAGTTTTAGCAGTAAAGATCGAGAATCAAAAACCCGGCCCTCATGGTTGATACAAGCTTCCCGGGTGCAACGTCCCAACAATTTCAGGAACAGCTTCTGAAAATTTACCAATGTCTGGAAAAACCCTTTCCCGCCCCGCCCTCAACATCTTGCTCCTGGGGGCTTCAACCTAAGGCACCTAAAAATTTAGGAATATTGCAAAAAATGTTTTAGCAGAGTAACACCAGGAGGCAGCTCAGATGAAAAATCACACACACACAAGCTTTTTAAAACTCTACACCAAATTCACCTTAAACCAGCAAATAATAGAGCCCCCAAGATTGGGGAATACACTGGGCCTCATCTTCACTAACAATGATGATCTGATACGAAATGTCATCATATCAAAAACGATATACTCAGTTTACAACATAATAGAGGTCCAGACATGTCGAGGGGGCCCAGATCGACAAAATGTGATCAGTCGCTAGGGGCCTTCTCCAATTTCAACTTTAATAACAAAAAAATAAGGTGGGACCAATAAACCCAAAACCTAAAAAGATATAAACTGGGAAGATTGCCCAAGCATCACGGATCCTAACCTATGTCTAGAACAAATTAACCTTGGCACTTGAGGTTTGCTCAAGGCAAATTCCCCTTTAAAGGGAAAAAGGGGTAGAAGATGTAAACTAGAAAAAAGAGGCGCTCCCTATACAGGCGAAGGCAAAGATAAACAGAGCGGCTACAAGAGGCCAATATATCTGAAATACGTAGGGAGGCATTTGGTCAGAGAAATAGCAAACATCAAATTTAAAAACTAAAGGAATTTTAAAGGAATCAAGAAAGGGTGGAAGAACTAAAAGCTAAAAAATGAAATTGAAAGAAACCCAAAGTATTTAATTTCTTACCCCAAAAACAAATTTTAAAAACAACACCCAGTTTTGGTCCCCTACAAAAACGAGGGGTCTTCCCCAAAAAATGACAGCAAGGAAATGAGTGAGTTACTAAATTTCCCAGTATGACTCATTTTTTGGGGCCCCCCCTTTAACCAAAAAAAAAAAGTTGAAGACCTAAATAAATTTTTTTGGGAGAGGCCACAAAACCCCGGGTAAAAAAAAGGCCTATCTGAAAACCCCCTTGACGCCACATGACTTTAAAAAGGGGGAAAATTTTGGCCCAGCACTCCCTCCGGGCCCCGACTCATGGAACTCGGGGTTAAAAAAAGGGGAACCCCAAGCCCCCCTTTTCCCTTTTTTTTTAAAAACCCCTTTGGGGGGGGGAGGGGAAACCGGGGTCGCCCCATTTTTTTTAAAAAAACAGACATACCCCCCTGGGGGGCAGAAAAAAAAATTTTTAAAAACTGGGGGGCCAAAAAAGGAAAAAATCCCATATCATAAAAATTTTAAAAAAAGGGTTCTAAGAACAAGCACAGCTTTTGGGGGGGTTTTTTAAAAATGAAATCTCATTAAAAATATTTTTTTTGGGGTTTTATGTATCTTTTGTACCATGTCTCAAAAAAGTATTATTATTTTTAAAATTATTATTATTAAGATTGCCACTCATCTAAAAAACCCCATCATTTACACAACCCGGGAAAAACATGGGTTTAGGGCTTTTTGCCCCCCCCGGTCCCTTTTTCGGGACCACTCGACAACCCCCCGGGATGCCTGGGGGACAAACAGAATCCAGATTTATATCACAGACTTTGAAAAACCTTTTTTGATGGGGTGCCCAGGGTGTAAAAAAAAAAAAAGGGGAAAAAAAGGAAAACGGGAAAAAGGGTTGGGGGGGGAAAAAAATTTTTCCAACAAGTAGAAAAAAAAAGGGGGTAAAAATAAAGATTTTTGGGGGCATGGAAAAAAAATTTTTAAAAAGGGGCACGTACTCCCCCCCCCCCCCTTTTGTTCCTCATCCTTATATGGACATAGGGGGGGAAAAATCCCACAGTGCCTTTTTTCCCCTTTTAAAAATGCCCCCCGGGGAATCCCATGACAGTGCCCACCAAAAAAGGGCCTTTGCAAGACTCCGGCAGACATCAACCAAATTTTTAAATGGGCTGCGGAAAAAAATTTAAAAAGTTCAATGGGGGGGAAAATTTAAATTTTTCCGATTAGGAAAAAGGGGGAAAAAAATCCTTGGGAAAAAAAAAAAATTTCCCAAACCCACACAATAGGCAAAAAAATAATGTAAAAGAGGGGGGAAAGGATCATGACAGAGGATCCCCCCCAAAAAGGGAAAACCATAACATTGGGGAATCGATCTCCCGAAAAGGGGATGGATAATAAAACCCTTTTAAAACCGGGGGAGAAAGGGGCCCAGTTGATTTTTTTCGGGCCCTTGTTCAACTAGGTGGAATTTGGCACACTAACAGCCCCTTTTCAAGGCAGGTAAAACCCCCGACCTAGAAAAAAAAGAAAACCCCTTCAGGCAGCATAATGCAAAAAAACCACCTAAATTGGGGGGAAAACAAAAATTTTTCCCCTCCTTTACCCCCCGGAAGCAGGGGGGGAGATACATTATTAATACATTTGGGGAAAAACCTAGGGGGGTTAGTACCAAACTTCCAAAAATTGTCCACTCCCTTAAAAAAAAAAAACTTGGCAGACGAGTAACATCCCCCAATAAAAAACGGGGGGGCCCCACAAAAGAGGTTGAGAGACAACAAAAAAAGGCCGGGGCCCCCAAAACTTTTTTAACTGCCCCCCGCAAAAAAAGGGGGGTTACCAATAGCCCCCTGGCTGTTTTCCCAAGCAGGCCCCGGACGGCCCAAATGGGGGCCTGACCAGCCAGGCTGTAGTTGACGTTGGACTGCATGGGGCCCCCGAGTAACCCCCCTGGTTGAAACAGGCTCGATCCAACATGAGGCCTGGGGCCGGGGGGGCCGCAGGGGGGTTTTTTCCCCCGGGGGCCCCTCCAGGTAAACTCCAGGTAAACTGAAGATCTGCAAGAGCTTCAACAGCAACTGCAACAAAGACCCAGGTCAGGGCAATGGTTGGGGGGAGGAAAGGGGGGGGGAAAGAGATGGGAAAAAGGGGCCCCTTTTTTAAGGATTAGGGGGGGTCTTTTTAAAAAAAACTGATTTCAAAAGGGTTTATTGATGAATATCACCCTAATCAGCTGTTGCGGCCGTGCTGGCAAACCCGTACAATGAAAAGTGGTTCTTTTAGGGATGTAAAATCGGGAAAACAGAGCTCCCTGGGCAGATTTTTTTTGGGTTTAAAAAGGGGGGGGTGACCCCAACCTGGTCCTAGTGGCATTAAAAGAAAAGGCCAAAAACCCCAGAAAAAAACCGCCACCTGCAAGGGGTTTCCCCTTCCCCAAAAACCAGCATACTTCTCCATCCTTTTTTCCCCCCCTCCCTCCTCCAAAAATCAACAACTCTTCAATAAATGTTAAAAAAACATGTTATTTAATTTTATTTACATTATTTCTTTTAAATTTTATTAAATTTTTTAAAATTTTTAATGAAAAAATTTTTAAAAAAAATTTTTTTTCTTTTTTTGGGAAACCCAACGGAAACTTTTTTTTCCTTTTTCATGGGGGAAAGGGTTGGATCGATTGATTGGTTTTTTGATGGGCCCCCCTGGGGGGGGTTAATATCCCCCCGGGGGGATGACCCGGAAAAATCCACGGGATTATAGTTTAAAATAGGAATTTTGGGGGTTTTTCCCAGAATACAAAAACCCCCCCACAACTGCCAAGGAATTCCCTATCAGTTGGAAGAAGATAGTTATGTTGAAGGTGAAAAAAACCCCCCAAATATTTTCCCCCTTGGGGATTTAATCTCCCTTTAAAAGGAAGTGGCAAAAACAAGAAAAGAAAAATCCCCAAGCACCTTTCCCGGCCCATCCAGGGGAACCTAAAGGTTTTTAAAAAAGGGCCAAAAAACCAAAGAAAATTGATCCCCCAGAAAGAAAAAACCCGGGATTTTAAAATTTTTTTAAAAAACGGGGAACTAACGAGATTTTAAAATTCAAAAAATATCGTTTTGATCCCTTAAAAAGTAAAAAAGAGTACAATGGACCCCAAACGAAAATTCTTCTTTCCCCGAATGCTGTTTAAGGGTTTTTCCAAATGAATTTTTTCCCCGGGAATGATTAAAAATTTGTTAGCCCCTTTCAGCCCCCCCAAAAAAACACCCAAAAAAGCACTTAAATAATAAACTTCCCTAATAGGGGGTTAAAAATGTTCGTTTTCCCAAAGGCCCCCCTTTTTAACTCAGGTTAAAGGGGAAATGCATCACTAATTTTGGAGGGGTGTTAGAAATTTTAAATTTTTTAAAAAATAAATTTGGTGGGGAAAAAAAAATCCAATAGTTCGGGGGTATCCTGGGAAACAGACAAAAACCCCAACCCCCCCCCGCCCCTAGAGAAATTAAAAAAGAAGCTAAAGGTATGTAAAAACACCCTAGGAAACCCCGAAGTCAGAAAAGAAGGCGTGGAGATGGTCGAAGCAAAATGGGTTCTGAATTTCCCGGGGTACGGGCCTTTGGAAACCGTTCTCAGGGGAAAAAAATTTAAAAAAAAAAGATTTTTTTTTTGAAATGATATTTTTTTTTAAACTAAGGAAAAAAAAATTTTGATTATTCCCAGAGAGGGGGTTGAAAAATTGAACGGGAAACCCTTTAGGGGCTCAGGGAAAAAGGTATTGGTCGAGGTTTGGGCCCTTTTGGCTTTTTAGACCGAACAAATTTCCCCCCCCCCTTTTCCCTTTTTCCCTTTCCCCCTCCCCTCCCCTCCTCCTCCTCATCCCCCCCATTTCCTTCCCATTTTTGGGGCTTCCCCCCGGCATTCGGGCCAAGGGGGGGAAGGGGTGGTCCAACCCTTGTTGAGGTTCATGGCAGGGGTGGTTCCAGGGAATCGGACCCCTGGGGAGCCGTCCCTCCGGCCCCGGTGGCTGGTATCTTTCGGGCGACGGGGTATCTCGGGGCCACCTTTTGGATTGGGGTGGTGGCTGAAGCCGGTAGCTTTGTGGCGGATACCCGGGCCGCCCTCTCTTTGTCCGATGAGGTGGCTCGGTGGATGGAGGTTGCTATCCCGGTTGCTGGTTTCCCTGGCATGAAGGGTAGGGTGACGGGTTCATCTCACTACTTGCGGGTTGAGGTCCTCTTGGGCGCGGGGGGGGGATTTATGCCCTTTCATTCCTCCTAGGAGCTATTCCTCCACGTTCCCCTTTTTATTCTTTTTTATATTTTTATTTTATTTTTTTTTTTTTTTTTCTTAAAAAAAAAAAGAAAAAAGTAACCTAACCATGGAGCCCTAATCTGAGCTCCCCCGGGCCCCTTGATACCGCACCTAGTTCTGATTACCTCGTTTGGACAACTCTTGGACAACCCTAATACCCCTGTACCTCCGGTGCCAGTTCATCACCGCTTCAGACCCGGGGGCCCACCGCCCTTTCGATAGTCTGATCTTGCTATTCTCTGACCTTGATTCCGGCTTCTCCCCTTAACAGTGCAGCAATTTTTAGATTGCCGCCCGTCTCGGAACCCCCGGTCCCACACACAACGACCACACCCCATGACAATTCGGCACTTCCTTCCTCGTTCGTCTGGAAACATTTGCTCATGCCCCCCTTAGACACTTTATTTCACCTACTCAATGGACAAAATTTTTACTCTCGACCGACTTCTCCTAATACCTATCTTTCAGATCATAGTATCGGTAAGGCTCTGCTATGCCATGTTGGTAAAGATATCTCATTTCACGCCCAAGAGGCCCTCGCATCATCACGGTCTGAATGCTGGCCAAGCTCCGAACTTTCTCTTATAACAACCATATATCCCGTTCCTTTTATTGACAAGCATCATTCCCTCAATTTTGTTGTGGTTCTTCATTTACCCCACAATTGTCCAACGGAAATTTTTGGACATCTGGTGATGACATTTAGAGCACGGCTTCAAGAACTCCTATCCTTAAATTGACACTTTTTTCCTCCCTGCCAATAAGCAAGCGTTTCCTTTGCAATATAGCCGTTTAACGTTTGACTCGAGAACTTCCACCTTTGGTTCATTGCAGGTCAACGTTTACAAGTTGAAGGTATCACCGCAGCAGTGTAGAAACTGCTGGCGTTTTGGTCATCCAGGTATTGCAGGTCCATGGCAAATTTTCCAGTCTGGGTGCGTAATGCCAGTTCTTCTTGTACTCTACCTCCCTCTTGCCTTAACTGTCTGAGGCAATCCATTGTATTCTCGCCGTTGTCAGGTTTACCTGAATGGGCGGGAAATTCGTTGTCTAAGAGGCGGAAGGCTTCTTATGCTGTGGGCCCTCTCCTTCCCCCAGTCCCCTGCCTCAAATCCTTTTGATGTTCTTGGCTCCGAGGTCCCTACCTCGGCTTCTCATATATCCACACTCCTTTCTCTCCCCACTCGCACAGGCCCGGTCTACACGTCCTCGTCCTTCCCCCTAAACCTCAAACGCCCCCTTCTTCCCCATAAGCCCGGCAAAAATCCCCTGCCGGTTCTTTGCCTCTGACTAGTTCTGTAACGTGGTGGGTTCATCCTCCTCCTCATAAAACCCCCTTCATCCCTTCCCCCCCCAAGCCCCTTGACAGTTTCCTCTTTTTATCCTCGCCCTCCCCCTTTAGTACAGTCTATGACTCCCGATAGTTCTCACTCTTCTTCCATTTCTAATGTAGTATCACATTCTGCATCTTTGACTTCCGAAAAACTGGAAGCTATTGCAGAATATATTTCAGAGACTGGACTGATGATGGACACTACTCCACCTGGGTTCCTCACTCTCTTCTTCCCCTCTCAACCCCCCTTACTTCAAACGTCCTCCTCCTTTCTCTGATTACAGGTCTTTGGCTCCTCCACCGTGGACTTTTCTAACCCTAGTCCATAGATTCCCCCTCACCCATTATATCTTTCTCTCCATAAATCATGGCTTATTTGCAGTGAAATATCGAGGCCTCAGGGGGAACCGGGGGAGCTTCAGGTTTGCTCTCCCAGTTTTCCCCTATTGGGGTCTGTTTGCAAGAACCCAAATTCAATCCACTGTTATCAGGCCCTTTTCAGGCTATGATTTGTTATATTCATCGGACCCTTTTTTCGATGGAACCTTTAACGAAAGTGCTCTTCTTATCGCTTGGTAATCCAACCGTCAGCTCTATGTTCCTTTTTCCTTACATTACACTGCAGCCCGTACCCCACTTCAATAAGTGGTATACACTCTGTTCTTTATATCTCTTCCCTTCGCGGGCATTGTCTATCCCAGATGTTGATTTTCTGGTTTCTTCCTTACCACCCTTCTATTACTTGGCGTTTTTAAACGCCACCATTTTCTCTGGGGAGGGTCGCCTGTGACTCCCGTGGCATTCAGTTGGAGGCATTCTTGCTTCTTTCCCTCCATGTTTTAAATACGGGTACTCCCTACCCATTTTGATCCTCGAACTCATTCTTTCTCCTGTATCGATCTCTCCATCTGCTCTTCCTCAACAGTCCTTGACTTCACCTGGTCTGTCCCCCGGACTTACATGACAGCGATCATTTCCCAATCATCCTTAAGTCCCCTTTGTTTTCTCCATCCTCATTGCCCTGCTACAATTTGACCGTGCAAAATGGGACCTTTATGCACATCTTCTGCCTTTCATGGGTTCTACCTCGTCCTCCATTGATGAGGTTTTACATCTCTTTGCGTCCTCCATCTTCCAGCGGCTTCACATTCTATTCCCAGACCTCGGCAAGCATCCTCAGAAGTGCGGGCTTGGTGGTCCCCTACTTGTGCTCGGGCAGTACGTTTGAAATGGGGCTGCATGGGGCAGGGTGTCGGTATAAGAGAACCACAGAGAAACTCCTTGATTTTAAGCAGAAGAGAGCTATTGCTCGCCGTGTCATACGTGATGCTAAATGCACTTGCTGGCAAGATTACGTTTCTACTGTCACTGGCTTCTTCGATGAGTGCAGTCTGGAAGAAAGTGCGGAAATTTAGTGGTATGTTCTCCCGACCCGGCTCCTGTTCTTCAGGTTGCTGGTGTCGATATAGCACACCCTCTTGCCGTTGCCACTGAAATTGGTAATCATCTAGTCCGCATATCTCAGGGGCTCCATCTATGCCCCCTTGTTCCTTCTAAGTCTGCCAGCGGTTAAAGCCCTTAGATTTTTCTTCTCTTAGACAAGAATCTTATAATGTGCCTTTTACCCTTCAAGAACTGGGGGCAACACACTCTGCTTGCCGATCATCGGCAACTGGGCCAGACGGCATACATATTCGTATCTACAGCATTTATATCAGTCTGCTCTTACTGTCCTCTTACGACTCTTTAATCTTGTGGTGCGAGGTTCTTCCCAACTGTGGAAGTCTGCTATTGTTCTCCCTTTTCGCAAACCAGGTACTACGGGACGTGATACCTCTCACACCGTCCATCGCTCTTACCAGGGGCAGTTTGCAAGGTGATGGAATATCTAGTTAATAGACATTTGATGTGGTATTTAGAGACGCACAATAGTTTTCCCTAGTCAATATGGCTTCCGTGGGCGGTTCTGCCATTGACCCCTTGCTGGGTTGGATACGTATACAGGGAGACCCTCATTTAACATGGTAGTTACGGTCCTGAAACATAGTGTTAGGTAAAATCGTGTTAGATAATTAAAAGAACTTATGGGAAAAATAGGGTTATGTTCTGGGGTCCCCAAAAAGCCCAAAAAAGTTTTTAGACCAACAGATCTTGCAAAAATTGAAGAAATAATGGTATTTCTTACCTTAAATTGTGGTAATGATGTTTGTGGATGGTAGTGAAGAGTGGATATGGATGGTGTGGCCCTCTGGGCTGAGGTGGATGGTTGTTGGTTGTCGGTAGAAGTGGATGGTAGAGGTCCTGGTGCTGAAGTCGATGGTTGTATTGGTGTGTGTATAAATTCTGTAATGGATCTCTGGGCTCTTTTATTCTGCATACATTATACGCTGCGGTAAGGCATCATCAGCTGGTCTAGACCCGTTTCAAAGCCCTGCTTCACTTTGTCAGGGTCCTCTTCAATGAAAAAGTCTGCTAGTTTAGCGCAACATGGAACTGCTCACGTAACTGCTGAATGTTAACTGTTTTCTTCAGGTTCTTCTTCATCTTCTTCTGTTATCTCCCTCCCTTGTATCTGTGCATCGAACTCTGCCAACATTTCCTCTGGACTCATTTTCTTCATCATTATCTTCTAAAGAGTTCATTCCATCATCTTCATTCATATCTTCAAAACCATCACCTGGTAATCTCCTTGCCAGCTGAACAATTTCCTGAACCTGACTCTCAAGGAAGGGAAAACCAGTGAAACAATTAACTACAGAAAGCCATAACTTTCCCAGCCTGCATTTAATGTTGATTGGGGCACTTCATTCCATGCACTTCTAGCATAGCTGATGGCATCTGCAATGTTAAATTTTCTCCAGAGCTTGGTACTGCCAGGTTGGAGTCAGAGTCCTTGATGCAACTAGTTTTTATAACTTTTTTTGTGTAGTTACACTTGAATGTCTGAATAACTCCCGATCCAGTGGTTGTATCAGAGATTTTTGTATTTGGAGGTAAAAATACAACTTTTATATGTAGGTCATCAGCAAAGCTTGTGGATGAGTACGGGAATTATCAAGAATGAAAGAGCCTTAAATGCAAGGTTCTTGCTGTGCGGTTAAACTTGACTTCAGGAATAACGTGATGCTTAAACCAGTCAATAAATATGTCCTCTGTCATCCATGCTGTCTGGTTTGACCTCCAAATTTACTGGAAAGGTGTTTTTATCCACACCTCTCAAAGCACGGGAGTCTTAGAGGTAAATAACCATGGGCTTACACTTGAAATCACCTGATGCATTACCGCAAAGGAGCAAGGTGAAGCGATCCTTTGCTGCCTTGAAGCCTGGTGCACTTTTCTCTTGACTGATATAAGTTCGTGTTGGCATTTTCTTCCAGAAAACACCTGTCTCGTCAGCATTAAACACTTTGTGGCTTATAGCAACCCTCAGAAATAAGTTCCTGAAATTCAGCGGGGAAATTACTTGCTGCTGTATGATCATCTAAAAGCACTTTCACAAGAAAACTTAATATTATGCAACTTATTATGCAACTTAAAGTTGTGAAACCAGCCTGGCTAAACACCTCATTTTCAGGCCTTCCTTCCTTGTCACACACTGCTTTAAAAACTTAATGCCTTTTCCTAATTAAGATGAAATTAAGTGGTCACCTTTCTTTGTTTTCTGTTCGATCCACTCAAGCAACAAGTTTTCTGTTTTATTTACTTGTTGGGACCTACGTGTCATTCTTTTCCGAGGTCACATTTTGGGTTATTCATTACACAAGCTGTATATTCGCCTCATTCTTCCTAATTGTACGAACTGACGCTTCATTAAGGCCATAGGCCCTCACTATATCCACCACCGTGAGCCACTCTTAACATCTAATATCTTGATTTTCTTGGTAATTCCTGACTTGAGCGCAAACCTTTTCTTATCACTTCTGAACACTTGTATGCTTACTGGGTGCCATGATTGCTTGGTAGATTTATCAAAATGCAATGAAAATGAGAAAAATGTATGTAAATAAACACGCGATCTTCCCGTTATTGTTGTCCTGCACGTGTCGAACCAAACTGACGCTGGGAGGGATGCGTGGGTGGGTGAGGGTGGCTGGGGATGCACTGGACTCCCAAACTGACTCAATGGTTTAACCCAGCAGCCCGACGCTCAAAATTTTCCCCTCAGTGAATCGCGTAATATAGGTTTACGTCGTGTTAGATAAAAATGTGCCGCAATTCTTCAATCGCGTAATACCCAAAACGCGCAACATAAAGTCGTGCTAAATGAGGGTCTACTGTATTCGTAATTGCTTTGCTAATAACCACTCGGTTATCGCTATTTTTCACAGAGAGCTTACATAACTGGCGGAGATATAATATCTTGGCCCAGGACCACTCCTTAGGCCTCCGAGGCAACCTACCATTCTTCCTTAACCCTTTCAGGGTCGAGACCTCAATTCTTAACTCTCTCTCAGGGTCGAGAAATTTTCAAAAAAAAAAAAAAAAATTTTCTTATGAAATAATAGTTTTTTTTTTTTTAAATCTAATAGGCTAAAAAAAATATTTTTGCGATCAATAGTTACCGAGATATAGAGGCTTGAAGTTGACAGAAAGTGAACCGCTTACGGCAACATCGCCGACTGCCTGTCACCGGTAATAGTTTATTTATTTTTATACTTTTTCTTTTATTTTTAACATTTTATTTTGTCAAGTAACTTTTATGTCCTGTGAGACCAATATAAACAATATTTTGTATATATCACTCCTTGTTACTACCGATAACTGCTGACCAGCTGGCTGGCTGGCTTGCTGACCAGCTGGCTGGCTGACCAGCTGGCTGGCTGAACAGCTGGCTGGATGGATGTCACCGGCTGGCTGGCTGGTGGCTGACCAGCTAGCCACTGGTTGGCTGGCAGGCTGGCTGACCGGCTGGCTGGCTGACCGGCTGGCTGGCTGGCTGAACAGCTGGTTGCATGGATGGCCAGCCGGCTGGCTTGCTGGCTGACCAGCTACCCGGCTGGCTGAATGGCTGGCAGGCTGGCTGACCAGCTGGCTGGCTGGCTAGCTGACCAGCTGGCTGGCTGGCTAGCTGACCAGCTGGCTGGCTTACTGGCTATCTGACTGACTGGCTGGGTGACTGGCTATCTGACTGACTGGCTGGCTGGCTGACTGGCTATCTGACTGACTGGCTGGCTGACTAGCTATCTGACTGACTGGCTGGCTGGCTGACTGGCTATCTGACTGACTGGCTGGCTGACTGGCTATCTGACTGACTGGCTGTCTCAATCTCACAGGAACACATAAATACAATTATACATAGTGTAAATTACCTAGGATACACAGGAGAAATAATAATAATAATAATAATAATAATAATAATAATAATAATAATAATAATATAATAATAATAATAATAAAATAATAATTATTATTATTGAAGCAGTGACATTGATGAGTGGGTGAGTCCTGTTATGTTTTATTATCAGCTAAACTAATTAGTGATGCATTTGATGAGTTACACTGCCTTCGCCTGCCCGCCTCCCTGCCTGCCTGGCTCCCTGCCTCCCTCCCTGCCTGGCTCCCTGCCTCCCTGTCTCCCTGCCAGCCAGGGGTGACTGGTTAGCCTCGGCTTATCACCAAACTAATGAGTGATGACATTTGACAAATGAGGGTTCAATGCCTTCTCTTTTTGTTTTCCTGTTTTATCTGCCTGTCTGTCTCTTTCTCTTTCTGTCTCTCTCTTCTCTCTCTTTCTGTCTGTCTGTCTCAGGGCAGTCATGTGAACCAACTTCCACTCTATGTATATTATTTGACAGTCTGGTTTTTTGGGTTATCCTAGGTAATTTTAAAAGTATAATTGTTTTATGTGTTTTGGACAGACAGGCAGACACAACAGACAGACCCCCAACCAGCCCAGCCAGCCCCGCCCACCCCAGCCAACCCAGCCAGCCCGCCCCCGGCCAGCCCCGGATGAAAGGCCCCCCCCTTGGGCAGGCCCCTGCCACCCGCCGGACCCCACCCGCCGTCCCGGGGCCCCGCCAGCCCCCAGCCAGCCAGCCCCCCAGCCCCCAGCCAACCCCCCGCCCCGCCAGCCCCGTCAGCCCCCCCCCATCCCAGCCCCTGCCAGCCCAGCCCCAGGAAAGGGCCCGCCGCCAGCCCGGGAGGGGCCCCCAACCCCCGGCCCCCCCGCCGAAATTTGGCCCCCGGAGAGCCCCCGGGCCGCCACCCCCCCCCTGCCGCCCATGTTGTTTCAAAACCCCCCTTGGTCCCCCGCCCCCTTTTTCCCCCCCCCACTGTCTTCCCATCCCTTTTTGGGGGGTATTCTTACACAAAAAAGGGAATTGTATTTGTTGGGTCTGGGCCCCCTTTTCGGGGCCCTACAGGACCCCCTTTTTTCGTCGGGCTTTCCGGCCTTCCTCATTTGAAGCCAGGAATTTTCGTCTTGCTACCCGCGTTAAGCCCGTCTTTAAATCTAAAAAAACCTTCTTAACGAGGGTTTCTGGGCCTTTTCTTTCCCAAATTTTTCAGGGTTGGGATTTTTTGGCCCCTCTTTTCCTCCAAAAAGTCGTTTTTAACGGGGTTCCCCATTGGGGACTTTGCCCCGCAGCAGCTTGTCATTCAGTTTCTGCGACCCTAATTTTTGTTGGGCCCCCCATTTAAATTTTTAGGGGCCCAAATTTTTTTTTAGGCGTTTTGGCTCTGTAATCTTTAAATTCGGTCTGTATGGGACTTAACTCAGGTCTCCCGTTGACCTTTTTGGAAACCCCCACACCCTCTGAAGGGAAAATTTGGCACCTCCCTCGCCCTTTTTTTTGAATCTCCCTTTCCCACTTCCCCTTTTTTTCAAAAAGTTTGTTAAAATATTTGGCACCTCCCCCCTTCTTTCCCTTTCCCCCCTGGGGATTACCTTTGGGGGCGCTTGGTTAGACCTTTGTAAAAAAGCTTCCTTTTGATTTAATTTTGTATTAGGGCCTTTATGACCCCCCATCCTTCCGGTAATTTTAAAATTTAAAATTTTTTTGTTTGTTTTTCCTTTTTTTTTTTTTATTTTTTTTTCAAAAACCCCCTTTATTTCATGGAACCCCTTTTAAAGGTGCCTGTTTTCTATTCCTCGTTCGCCTCCCTTTATTTGTCTTTTTTTTAAGCTTTTTTCCTTTTGGGTATTTTGGGTTTTTACTATTCAACATGTTTTCCCCCCGGGTGGGGGCCCTTGAAAAACGGGGGGGGCCCTTTTTGTTCCTGGATTCCTATTTTCCCTTTTTTGGCTTTAACCCTTTCCCTAGAAAATTTTCATTTCCGTTCCAGGACCCGTTTTAAAAAAATTTTTTTTTGGGGGCCGGGGGTTACTACAGGGAAAAAATGGGCCTGGTAAACCCCCGTTTTTTAACCTTTTTCACTTTTTGGGTTTTGAAAGGGTTGGGGCCCCGGGGAGTAAATAAAACTTTTTTTTGGTTTTGGTTTTTCCCTTTCCTGACCCTTGAGGGGGGAGCCTTCCCCCTTTACTTCCCCTTCTTTGGGGGTTTTTACCCCGCCCCGTCTTTCATTTTCTTTAATATTTGTTAGTCCCCTTTTTTAAAGGGGAAAGGGTTTTTTGGGGGTTTTTTTTATTTTTCGTGTGGACCCCTTTAAGACCCCCCATTTTTCAAAAAGATTTTAGCCCAAAAAAACCTTTTGGCCCCCTGGCCCCCCCTATTTTACCCTTCCCCCCATATTTTTACCCCTACCCCTAAAATATTCCTTTCCCGAATTTTTTCGTCAAAAAACCTTTGATGCCCTTTGGAAAAAAGAAAATAATAATAATTTTGCCGAGGGAAAAATTTTTTTTAAACCCCAAAAAACTTTTATGGCGGGGAGACCAAAAGGGCCAAATTTTCCCCGTTTTCTTAACGTTTCAGAAAACCCTTTTAATTTTTTCTCAATATTTACAAAAACTAACAATATAAAATGTGTTTATTACTATTTTTCTATCATATCTGATGGACCCTTGAAAATGCGTCCGTAATCCATTCCTGAGAGTCCCTATTTTCAAAATGGATGACTTTCCAAAACCATTTTCCCCATAAGAAATATTGTAAATCAAATTAATCCAGTTCGGTATACAAAAGTATTTAAAAAAATTTTTCATTGATAATACGTTTATCTCTGCTTGAGAAAGCAATGGGACATGAAGTATAGCATTAATAAGCTTGTAACTCCTGTGGCTATTGAAGAGTTGTTGATGTGTGGAAGGCATGAGAGGAGGGTAGAGGATTTAAGATACTGTGTTTGGAATAGGAATTCCTTCCATGCAGACTTCAGAAGTACCAGAGTCCTTTCAGGATTCTTCCTTCTTCTCTTCTTGCCACGATCACGTTCATTATTCTTTAAAATATTTGATTGTAAGTCTTAATAGGGAGAGAGGTGTTTAGTATTTGTTGTAATTCAGTGTAGGTAGCTGTAGACGTGGGTACGCGTATGTAGCCCTGCACGCGGGGCTTGCTCCACTGTGACCCGTATTGTGCAGCTGACCGTATTTTACCTTTAGGTCATGTGTGCCATGTTGCTGAGTTTAATCGTTTCTAACAACAATGGCTAGATGCCATTATAAACAAGGGAGAAGTAATGAATAATTTGTGCCGAGAATTGTAAACAAATGCGTATGATGGGCGATTTACTGCACCGGACGCCAGATTTACAGTTTCTCCTAACAGCGCATCAGAGAAAACGCTAATGTTTACTCGCCACCTGACTCACATCAATGGCGTATAAACATTGTATCTTGTTTTATATGCTATATATTATATATTTTATGTTTCTTATATAATTTGAACCAGAATATCATAGATGGAGTAATGAAAAGATCTATATTAACCTAAAATAAAACATTTAACTTAAAATAAGACATTTGTTTGAGCCTGGTGTGGTGAAGTACCTGGCTGATTTGTGTGGGAAAATACCCTTCCTGATGTGGGGAAGTACTGCCTGGTGTGGGGAAGTACCCTGCCTGGTGTGGGAAAGTACCCTGGCTGATTTGTGTGGGGAAGTACCCTGCCTGGTGTGGGGAAGTACCCTGCTGGTGTGAAGTGCATGGTGTGGGGAAAGTACCACCCAACACTAGGGTGTGGGGGAGAACACCTGGTGTGGGGAAGTACCCTGCCTGGTGTGGGGAAGTACCCTGCCTGGTGTGGGGAGGAGTACCCTGCCTGGTGTGGGGAAGTACCCTGCCTGGTGTGGGGAAGTACCCTGCCTGGTGTGGAAGTACCCTGCCTGGTGTGGGAAGTACCCTGCCTGGTGTGGGAAGTACCCTGCCTGGTGTGGGGAAGTACCCTGCCTGGTGTGGGGAAGTATCCTACCTGGTGTGGGGAAGTACCCTGCCTGGTGTGGGGAAGTACCCTGCCTGGTGTGGGGAAGTACCCTGTCTGGTGTGTTCTTTCTTGAATTCTATCGTGTTTCTCGCCGCCTTTAGCAAAGAGCTGGCACTAGGAGCTTTCTTGTGGGCCCATGGTGGCTTATTTAGCAGTTGCAAGCACTAAAGCAGAATGGAATAAGGACAAAATGTATGGTATGAATGCGTGGGTGGTGGTCAGCTCGCTGATGCCATGATGGCGCGTGATTGATCAATGTGGTGTTTATGTGCCCAGGCAGCTGGGAGGCCATGCGGATGCGTTTCAGACAACCACCGATTTTTAAGCCAACGGACCGAATTTCAAGTCAATATTTTGCCGAAAAAGTGGACGATTTTCAAATTCGCCGATCTTAGGAGACGATTTTTAAGGGTCCACTGTATAATTATCCGGAATTTATATGATAGGTAGATATTATTTATTGAGAGTAATAGTATAATTATACAATAGCAAATCTAGAAGCAGTGCTTTGAAACTAGGTCTAGACCAGTGATGATGCCTACCGTCGGTGTATAATGTCTTGCGGGTAAAGAGCCCCGAGATTTATTGCATTTGTAATCTTAAGCAGTAATATATCACGACAACAAACTACAATTACATATGCACTTATTTTTGTAAGATCTGTTGGTCTAAGAAAAACTTGTTTGGCTTTTTGGGACTTGTAGGAGCCCTTATTTTCCTTTAAGTTATTCAGTTCATCTAACACGATTTTACTTAGCGATATTCTTAAGGAACATAACTACAGTGCTAAATGACGGTCTACTTTAATTCCTCTAGGATTTTCCAAGTGTATATAATCATATATCTCCCTCCTGCATAACGGGAGTACGGGTTGAGGAACTTCAAGCGTTCCCGTAATTGAGGTGTTTTATCGCAGTTATGTGCCGTGAAGTTTCTCTGTACATTTTCTAGGTCCGCAATTTCACCTGCCTTGAAAGGTACTGTTAGTGTGGATCAATATTCCAGCCTAGATAGAACAAGCGACCTGAAGAGTGTCATTATCAATTTGGCGTCCCTAGTTTTGAAGGTTCTCATTATCCATCCTGTCATTTTCTAGCAGATGCGATTGATACATTGTTGTGGTCTTTGAAAGTAAGGTCCTCTGACATTATCACTCCCAGGTCTTTTACATCAGTTTTTCACTCTACTGTGTGGTTGGAATTTGTTTTATACTCAATATAGTTTTAATTTTCTAACATTTTCCATATCGGAGTAATTGAAATTTCTCATCATTGAACTTCATATTGTTTTCTGCGACCCATTTAAAGATTTGGTTGATGTCCACCTGGAGTGTTGCAGTGTTTTCAATGGAGGACACTGTCATGCAAATTCGGGTTTCATCTGCAAGAAAGACATGACACTGTGGTTTACATCCTGTCTATGTCAGATATGAGGATGAGAAACAAGATGGGAGCGAGTATTGTGCCTTGTGGAACAGAGCTTTTGCCCGTAGCCATCTCAGACTTTACTCTGTTTACTACTACACTTTGTGTTCTATTTGTTAGGAAATTATAGATCCATCTACCAACTTTTCCTGTTATTCCTTTATCACGCATTTTGTGAACTATTACACCTGGTCACACTTGTCAAAGGATTTTTCAGTCTGTGTATACTACTTCTGTGCTTTGTTTGTCTTCTCGAGCATCCGAGGACCTTGTCATAGTAGTCCAGTAGTTGGGACAGGCAGGAGCAACCTGCTCTAAACCCATGTTTCCCTGGGTTGTGTAACTGATGGGTATCTAGATGGAATATTATTATAATCACGGAATATAATAAAAATTATTCTAGTTCAGTATGTTTTGTTGGTAATTGTTGAATATTGTACTACGCTGACTCATGTTTCTATTGCAGAAGTATATTGTGGAAGAGTACCAGGGTGTTTCTTCCCATACACTATATCTTCAGTACTTCAAAAGCATCAGTGTAAGTGTCTTGAACAACCACTGATATTGTAGAAATATTTTGTGGAAGACTACCAGGTTGTGTATTGCCATCAATATATCTTCAGTATTTCAAGAAGCATCAGTGTAAGTGTCTTAAACAACAACAAATATTGCAGAAGTATTGTGTGGAAGACTACCAGGTTGTGTCTTCCCATCAGCTATATCTTCAGTATTTCATGAAAGGTAACATCTGTTATTCTTGTTGAATTTTTATGGTAGTATTCACTGTTTCTTGGTCTTATTTGACAGAAAGGAAGATGTATTACAAAAATGATTTTGATTGGTTTTAGTGCTGAAAATAGCTTGATATTGAGCTCGTAGTAGCGGTGTATTTTTTGCCGATGTTCAAGAGTAAACAAATCATATCTGCATCCAATAATCAGCTGATGGGGCTAATGTACATTCCCAAATGCGCTGATGTTATTTATACAATTATTATGTGATGCTCCAACCGAAC
>WNWK01026648.1:0-27142 GCA_009830355.1 Cherax destructor | reverse complement strand
TTTTTTTTTGCTGCTTCTTGAGTTTTCTTCATAATATCTTTTCGAGTGGGACACTTAGCAGCTAGAGTGTGATGATCGTTGCTTTTTCAGTTCAGGCAAGATGGTGGTGGTGGAGCAGAGGCGGTGCATGCTCGAAAATCATGTCCTTCACTACTACATTTTGTGCAAAACTTCTTTTCCTTCACAGGACAGTCGCTGGTGTTGTGTGCATACGAGTAACAAGTCCAGCAGTGAGGAATGTAGTGGTATGTCTCAGCTTCGATGTAGGTGGGGCTGATGAAGTAATAATAAACAGCAAGACCGTGAGCCAAAGCAGTGGCAGCCATAGTCACATCAGTGAACGTGATCTTGAGCATGGATGAAGCTATAGGTATTTTCATGATGCTCTCCACTGTGGCCCATGAGTTTTGATCGTCAATGGATGTCTTGAGTTCATCGATAGGTTGAGATGTAAGAAGCTTATCAAGTTTCTTAAGGAAGACTGTCCTCCTTGCCCTGAGAGCTGGAGATGACACACTGATACGATGTACAGATACAGATACTGACTTTGCCCAGTGCGGTCACAGCAGCTCTGACTATCGATATTCAGTCTCCCTACGATCCTCGTTGGGGGGGGGATCTATACCATTGTCTTCATTCTTGATTGGTCATCACGATGAGTTATGCAAATCGTGTCAAGATTAAACCCATCAGTGGTACTGTGAACGATTCATCGAAAGTTCCTCTTGCAGCCGCCGTGAGGGAAGGACTGCAGGTGAAGTTCACCTCCATACTGACACTGAAGGAAGCCTTTATTGTGGTGTGCAACGATGATGTAGAAGCAGCGAAGCTACTCACTACAACAGCCACCACCACTCTCTCTACAACAGCCACCACCACTCTCACTACAACAGCCACCACCACTCTCACTACAACAGCCACCACACCACTCTCCACTACCCCCAACCCCCACCGCCACTCTCACTACAACAGCCACCACCACTCCTACAACAACCACCACCACTCTCACTACAACAGCCACCACCACTCTCACTACAACAGCCACCACCACTCTCACTGCAACAACCACCACCACTCTCACTGCAACAGCCACCACCACTCTCACTACAACAGCCACCACCACTCTCACTACAACAGCCACCACCACTCTCACTGCAACAGCCACCACCACTCTCACTATAACAGCCACCACCACTCTCACTACAACAGCCACCACCACTCTCACTGCAACAGCCACCACCACTCTCACTAAACAGCCACCACCACTCTCACTACAACAGCCACCACCACTCTCACTACAACACCACCACCACTCTCACTACAACAGCCACCACACTCTCACTGCAACAGCCACCACCACTCTCACTACAACAGCCACCACCACTCTGACTACAACAGCCACCACCACTCTCACTACAACAGCCACCACCACTCTCACTACAACAGCCACCACCACTCTGACTACAACAGCCACCACCACTCTCACTACAACAGCCACCACCACTCTGACTGCAACAGCCACCACCACTCTGACTACAACAGCCACCACCACTCTCACTACAACAACCACCACCACTCTGACTACAACAGCCACCACCACTCTCACTACAACAGCCACCACCACTCTCACTACAACAGCCACCACCACTCTCACTACAACAGCCACCACCACTCTCACTACAACAGCCACCACCACTCTCACTACAACAGCCACCACCACTCTCACTACAACAGCCACCACCACTCTCACTACAACAGCCACCACCACTCTCACTACAACAACCACCACCACTCTCACTACAACAGCCACCACCACTCTCACTACAACAGCCACCACCACTCTCACTGCAACAACCACCACCACTCTCACTACAACAGCCACCACCACTCTCACTACAACAGCCACCACCACTCTCACTACAACAGCCACCACCACTCTCACTGCAACAGCCACCACCACTCTCACTATAACAGCCACCACCACTCTCACTGCAACAGCCACCACCACTCTCACTATAACAGCCACCACCACTCTCACTACAACAGCCACCACCACTCTCACTACAACAGCCACCACCACTCTCACTACAACAGCCACCACCACTCTCACTGCAACAACCACCACCACTCTCACTACAACAGCCACCACCACTCTCACTACAACAGCCACCACCACTCTCACTGCAACAGCCACCACCACTCTCACTATAACAGCCACCACCACTCTCACTACAACAGCCACCACCACTCTCACTACAACAGCCACCACCACTCTGACTGCAACAGCCACCACCACTCTGACTACAACAGCCACCACCACTCTCACTACAACAACCACCACCACTCTCACTGCAACAGCCACCACCACTCTCACTACAACAGCCACCACCACTCTCACTACAACAGCCACCACCACTCTCACTACAACAGCCACCACCACTCTCACTACAACAGCCACCACCACTCTCACTACAACAGCCACCACCACTCTCACTACAACAACCACCACCACTCTCACTGCAACAGCCACCACCACTCTCACTACAACAGCCACCACCACTCTCACTACAACAGCCACCACCACTCTCACTACAACAGCCACCACCTCTCTCACTACAACAGCCACCACCACTCTCACTACAACAGCCACCACCACTCTCACTATAGGCACAGTAACATGAGTGCATATTTTGTGTATTAAGTAAGTTCAAACTCTTGAAGATGGAGAGATGTGTTGTCTGGTGCAGGACTTGGTGATCATCCACACAACAGCTTTTTGTTGTGTTTTTAATGGTGATAGTCACAGTAGATCCCACAAATACCATATGTGAGGTAAGGGTAAATTAGAGAGTAGTATAGTGTAAGTAGTACCATTTGGGGGGTACATAGTATCGTATCTTGGAGAGGATGGCTACTGTTTTGGAGACATTCTTGGCTGTGTTTTATGTGGGCATGAAATTTCAGTTTGCAGTCAATGGGAAGACCTAAAAATTTGCCCTCAGTGTGTCTTGTAATAATAATAATTATATTTTACCATGATACATATTGGTACATAAGAGTATAACAATTGGGTGTGCATGCCAAAAGCCCATTTATATGCAGATCATTTCAGAATAATAAGGCAATATCAGTGCAGTAATTGTACATATGGTCATTAGGTGAGTTACAATAAATACAAGAGAATTGAATATTCTATTAGATCATGATAAATGGCTTTAATAATTTTGATAGAGAAGAATTACTGCTTTTGATTATTTTATTAACCTGAGAGGATTACAGATATTGAGAGTAAGTATATAGTGATTATAATGTTTTACTTATGTTCATGATATTGACCAAATGCATGTATAGTTTTTACATATGTATTTATGATGGGCTGGGATAGGTTAAGGAGATAAAGTGTTTTCTAACTGTAGTTTTCAAAACGCTGAGTAAGTGGTTCTGAAGATTTCTGGCAGAGAGTTCCAGATTTTGGGCCCTTTTATGTACATTGAGTTTTTGAAAAGATTTAGCCTGACATAGAGGTTTTTGTGCCTAGTGTTGTGTCTCTGAGTCCAATTTGAACTGTCAAGAAAGCGTTTCATGTATGCTGGGAGGCAGTTGAACAGTCTTGGGCCCCGGACACTTATTGTGTTGTCTCTCAGTGTACTCGTGGCGCCCGTGCTTTTTATTGGGAGAATGTTGCATCTCCTGCCGAGTCTTTTGCTTTCATGGGGAGTGAATTTCGTGTGCAACTTTGGTACTAATCCCTCAAGAATTTTCCAAGTCTATATTATCATGTATCTCTCTCGTCTGCATTCCAAGGAATACAAATCAAGGGACTTTAACCGTTCCCAGTAATTTAGGTGCCTTATCGTACTTATGTGTGCAGTGAAAGTTTTTGTACACTCTCCAGGTCAACAATTTCTCCTGCCTTGATGGGGGCAGTTAGTGTACAGCAATATTACAGCCTAGAGAGAACAAGCGATTTGAAGAGAATCATCATGGGCTTGGCGTCCCTAGTTTTGAAGGTTCTCATTATCCGTCCTATAATTTCCCTAGCAGATGTGGTAGATACATTGTTGTGGTCTTTGAAGGCGAGATCCTCTGATATTATCAATCCCAGGTCCTTTACATTACTTTTTCGTATACGCCGATACAGTTTTAATTTCCTCAAGTTTTCCATATCTGAGTAGTTGATTTTTTCTTTATTGAACCTTATATTGTTTTGAGTGTCTCATTTGAAGATTTGGTTGATGTCCGCTTGGAGTCTTGCGGTGTCTTCGATGGAGGTCACTGCCATGGCAATTCCGGTGTCATCCGCAAAGGAAGACACGGAAATATGGCTTACATCTCTGTCTTTGTCAGATATGAGGATAATGAATAGAATGGGAGCGAGTATTGTGCCCTGTGGTTCAGAGCTTTTCACCGTAGCTGCCTTAGACTTTATTCGTTACTTTTTCTGTTATTCCTTTATCACGCATTTTGTGCGCTATTACACCGTGGTCACACTTGTCGAAAGCTTTTGCAAAGTCTGTGTATACTACATCTGTATTTTGTTTATCCTCTACAGCATTCAGGACCTTGTCATAGTGGTCCAGTAACTGAGACAGGCAGGAGCGACCTGCTCTAAACCCGTGTTGCCCTAGGTTGTGTAATTGATGGGTATCTAGGTGGTTGGCGAACTTGGTTCTTAGAACCCTTTCAAAGATTTTTACGAAATGTTAGTGCTTTACTGCCACCTTTGTAGAGTGGGGCTATGTCTGTTGTTTTTAGTGAGTGTGGGATGACCCCTGTGTCCATGCTCCCTTGCCATAGAATGCTGAAGGCAGGTGACATGGGCTTCTTGTAGTTCTTGATGAACACGGAATTCCATAAGTAAAAGGTTTTGTCTATATTAAGTGTAAGTTTATTGACAGTAATCCAGGTTGCTATTTTAGCTAGTTCTTCATTGACAATAGTGTTCAGTGAGGCTGACGACACGACAGGGATGACCACTGTTGTAATTTGGATGGGTTAATGAGATAATCGATCTCTTACTGTAGTAGGAATATTAAGAATATCCTACACCCACTCTAATATCATGTTAAAGATACATACACAGTCATCTAAGCCCAGACACAGCAAGAAATCAGGCATTCTGCATTGCTTCCTGTAGAAGTTTAGCAAGCAAGGGAAACATGCTGGATCGACACTTCCTTTATGTCAGGGCAAGCCAGGCGAGCGAGGGGCGAAGGGGATTAGTCAGATTGCCTTCTTCCATCCCAGAGGGAGCATAATGCCGGGTTAAGGATAAAGAACTCTGTTCCGTGTGTTTATGTGCATAAAAAGGACAATCCAAATTAGCGGTATATTACAGAGAAGTGTGTCCAGCTTCTTGTAGTGACATTACTGCAAAAAGACAAATATTGGAGAATGTAGTGACATTGTGAGTGTAACAAAGTTCCAGACTAGGACGGTGACATTCCTCAGTGACATTTCTTCAAGCAAGACACCGATACCTGTGATATGGTGCAAACAGCACCATAACTCACGTTACAACAAGCAAGGTAGGTTTTGAATTTCTTTGACACGGGGACTGCGCAGTTCTTGTAGTCACAAGAAGTTTGAAACTGTCCTATTAGACTACAGTAACGTGCGGGCTTTTTAACCCAACCAAGTTAGTATTATTCAGTATTCATTTACTGAATGAAAAATGCTATATGCTCCTCAGGGGCAATTATTCAAATATTTACACTCACTTATTTCTGACAGCCATAAGGGTTGGAGTAGACGACTCCTCTAAAATGACTTCGGGGACGACTGAGAAGACGTGGAGTCGTCAATAAGCTAAGTAGCTTAATACAATCCATTTATATTCTTATTCTTTACTCCAATTTACTTACAACGTTGAAGGATGAGTGAGATGTCCGCGCTGAAGTACGTGGTACTGGGCCTGCCAGACACACATGACGTGCTGAAGTACATGGTACTGGGCCTGCCAGACACAGATGACGTGCTGAAGTACATGGTACTGGGCCTGCCAGACACACATGACGTGCTGAAGTACATGGTACTGGGCCTGCCAGACACACATGACGTGCTGAAGTACATGGTACTGGGCCTGCCAGACACACATGACGTGCTGAATTTCCTTGCTAAGCATTACATCCCTCGAGAGAACATAGTAAGTAACCTATGATGTTAGATAAGTACATATATAGTTTTTATTTAAATTATGTTTGTCCCATTTACATATATCCAAATTCAGCGACTCCTAACAAGGCAGCTGAGAAAAAGAAAACTTGAAACTATCGGAAGTTCTAAAGTTAGAAAAAATGTTTTATACTTTATTTCACATTTATAGTTAATCCTACGAGGCAGGGAATATACCTTGCAAACACTGGGTTATTCTGCTAGTGCCAGAATGATTTGTCAAAAATCATTGTTCAAAGAATCACTAGTCTCATGCTCTCCCTTCCTATCACCCAACATGTATGCATGTACGAACACAAGTACACACACACACACACACACACACACACACACACACAAACACACACATATTCTCTCACCCTCTCTTCCCTCCCTCTCTCTCCTCCTCCTCTCTCTCCTCCTCCTCTCTCTCACCTCTCTCTCTCTCTCTCTCTCTCTCTCTCTCTCTCTCTCTCTCTCTCTCTCTCTCTTTCTCCTTACCTACTCCCTCTAATCCACCACTCCCTACCCACTCCCTCTAATTCACCACTCCCTACTCACTCCCTCTTCTCCATCACTCCCTACCCGCTTCCTCTACTCCATCACTCCCTACTCCTACTCACACACACTCACATACATGCACACACACACACACACACACACACACACACACACACACACACACACACACAAAATTGGATCCCACAGAGCAGGATGGAGAATCAGGGATCTGAGGAAGAGTCTGGGAAGGAAGAATGGGCAGCAGAGCTCGTGAAAAGGGAACAAGAGTGGGAAAGAAGGCTAGAAGAGTTAACAATATAATGGAGGAGAGGATGGCTGTAGAGAGCAAAACGTGGGAGCTACAAGACAGCTGCAGGGGAGAGGATACTGAATTTAGAGGAGGAACTGAAATTGCTGAAACAGACTGAAGAACCGAGGAGCAGAACAAGCATATCATTAGGAACTGGAACAACTGTAACAAATCGTGGGACTGAAGGAAACGAATTAGTTAAGACATACGTAGAGGACCTAGCAGACCACCGGGGGGGCCCAGGAAAAGTCGAGGAGAGAAAGTGGCAGGTCGCTGGGTACAGGGACAGCAAACAGAGGGGGACTGAAGAAAGGTAAGGAGGCAAGTCTCCTGCAGAGGAGTTACCAGTCCATTGAGAGATCCAGAAAATGGTAAGGAAAACATTGATGGAGATATTTAAACTGGATCATGAGATGCGAGGGAAATGTAATGCGAGGATGAAAGGGAGGGGTCAATCTTTGTTCATGGGCTTTGGGAGGCCAAAGAAACAACTTACGATGTAAGACGACAGGGAGAGGAAAAAAAGATTGAAAATATCATGAAAGAAGAAGATATGACCCAGTTGATAAATTTTCTGAAAATTGGAGGGTTCTTCACTCAAATGGATTTTCAAGTCAGAAATGGTGTGATACAGAATCCTGCAGAAGAAAGCACAACTAAGGGGTTCACCAAATTAACAGTGGGTGTACCTCGACTGCAACAGAACATGAAAAGAAAGACAAACTGAGAGAGAGAATACAAATACGCAAGGAGCAGGAAAGAGAGTCAAGGATGAAGATGTGCAGAAAAAACCCAGACTCAGGAGGAAGAGCAAACACAACCTTCCCCAGAACCACTTACAGAAGACCCTCAACCCTGACAACCCTATCTCAACCAAGCAAACTAACCCAAAACAACCCACATTCCATACCCACAACAGCTCCCCATAGTTTCTTGCCAAGTCTCTCGCTCCCCCAACCCCAACAAACAACCTAAGAGACAGTACTAGAAAAAAGCTGAAGGTTTGGTACACCAACACAGACGGAATTACAAATAAATATGAGGAATGACATGGAAGAATCGTGGAGACAATCCCAGAAACGATGTTCATGGGGATGATAACAGATGCGATCTTTCCATACGGATATCAGATCCTGAGGAAGGATAGAGGAAGCAGAGGGGAAGGAGGGGTTGCACTGCTCATCAAAACCAGTGGAGATTTGACGAAATGGAAGGAATGGACAGAATGGAAATAAGGGACTACATAGTAGGAATAGTTCAGACTGAGGGTCCCAAGGTGGTGATTGCAGTCATGTACAACCCACCACAGAATAGCAGGAGGCCAAGAGAAGAATATGATGAGAGCAAGAGAGCAATGATGGACACACTAGCTGAGGTGGCCAGAAGGGCCACCTTTGCTAGTGAACGTCCACCAGCTAGTGAACGGAAGTGAACGTTGCAAGAAACAAATTCTGAAGGAAGGGTCAATAGTGACATTAAAAGAGGAGACTATGAAGGCGTGAGCAATTCCTGATTGGTGTTATGCGGGAAGGGTAGCTAGATGGAGAGCTAGGGAAGGGTAGCTAGATAGAGAGCTAGGGAAGGGTAGCTAGATGGAGAGCTAGGGAAGGGTAGCTAGATGGAAAGCTAGGGAAGGGTAGCTAGATGGAGAGCTATTGAACAACACGATGATGTAGCTGGAAAATGCTGAGAGGCAGAGGAGAAATTCATACTCAGAAACAGAAGAACAGGCAAGAGCAGAGTGAGCCCATGGCTAGGCCAGGAATACATGGCTCAACCAGGAATACATCGCTCACCCAGCAATACATGGCTCGCCCAGGAATGCATGGCTCACCCAGGAATGCATGGCTCGCCCAGGAATGCATGGCTCGCCCAGGAATGCATGGCTCGCCCAGGAATACATGGCTCGCCCAGGAATGCATGGCTCATCCAGGAATGCATGGCTCGCCCAGGAATGCATGGCTCGCCCAGGAATGCATGGCTCGCCCAGGAATACATGGCTCAGCAAGGAATGCATGGCTCACCCAGGAATGCATGGCTCACCCAGGAATGCATGGCTCACCCAGGAATGCATGGCTCACCCAAAAATGCATGGAGGCAAAAGCTAAAAGCGCAAGAGTGTAGAAGAAATATGGAAAACAAAGAACATGCAGAGACGCAGAGCGACGATCTAAGACAAGCATAGCATCGACAAACCAAATCTGAGTCAAAACTGCTATACAACCACATCAGAAAAATAGGTAGCGGTGATGGACCTAGTAATAAGGCTAAGGAAGGAAATGTTATCTGGTACCATTGCTTTAGGAACATTCAGCTCTTGTAGTAGTCTCATTGCTTCTTTCGTTGTGTTGATACTCTCCAGTACTTCTTGGTCTGTTCCGTCTACATTTGATTCTATTTTGGCCTTCCATTCTATATCTTTTTGAAACTGTCTATTAGCCCCCCATACTAATTCTTGGACATTCACTTCCAGCTCTTCTGCTGCCTTTCGGTTTTCTGCATTTTGATTTGATCTGTATATTTTTTCCAAGCTTTCTTGCTCCTTTTCTTTGCCTTTCTGTATTCTTCGTTAAACCATGATGGGCTTTCTTTGTTTTCCTTCTTTTCTTCATGTTTTGTATGACTCTAACCTTAGGGGCTCGGCACTTCGACTCTTATTACCTGGAGATACCTGTAGAGGGTTTTGGAGGTCAACGCCCCCGCGGCCCGGTCTGTGACCAGGCCTCATTTCTCGCACAGTTCTGAATGGTTTTTCCCTTTCCCAGTCCACTTCTCTCAAGTCTCAGCTCCAGGCCCCGCCTCTTCGCTGGTCGCTACTAGTTCACTGTTTCCAGGCTTCCAGATCCTGATCGTCCTTTTTTTTAAAGTTATGTATGGATTCTGCCTCTACAACTCCACTCTCCAGACCGTTCCACTTCCTGACTACTCTAAAACTGAAGAAGTAATTTCTAACATTCCTATGACTCATCTGTATTTTCATCTTCCAGCTGTGTCCACTTGTTTCTGTTTCTCATCGCCTGAACAATCTGCTATTCTTGGCAATTATCCTCAGTATTTTGTACGTTGTTGTCATATCACCTCTTGTCCTTCTTTTGTATAGTGTCATCAGGTTAAGTTCCCTTAACCTCTTCTCATAGGGCATGAGTGGCCAACGTTTTGCATTCCATGTGCCAATTTTTTTCACGCTCTAGTTCAGATGCGCCATACCACCATAGCACACTTGTACCCTCATTCAATTCTTTAAAAATATTTTAATATGGATATATTTAGCATTTTTACATAAAATTATTTAATATAAAGACACGATAAGCATTACTTAATTTAATAAGACTTTTGAGTCTGCTTTCACTCACCTTTGTAATATTCGGAGTTAAATTACTGAGATTATTATGATTATTATTATTATTATTATTATTATCAAAAGAAGCGCTATACAGCTAAATTACTGAGAGTAGCAGAGAATTCTTCAAATTTGAATCAGTCAGTCGTGACCTCAGTTTGTTTTTAATCAGTTTCGTGGATGACAATGATTGTTCGCATCTGTACGTTGTTATAAAACTACAGATATAACTCTGGGCAATTTTTCTTAGTTCTGAATAGTTCAGGTTTATGATCGCCAAAAATTAATGATGTCAGAATCATCTGGGACTGAGAGAAGTTCATCAGATTTCATTTTCTATAATGAATTTGTTTTCACATCAGTAAGTTCCATTTGTATATTAGTAGGCATCTTTAGGATTTGTTTGTTCATTAATGGAAAATATGTTTATAAATGTGAGTATCCAGTCTTCTTCTTTAGTAAAATCAATAAAACGAATTTCAAATGACTCTTGCAATATTTGATTTTTTCAATATATTCTGTAAAATTGCCATTATCTTTAGCACATTCACTGTTCTTTTCAATGTAGAAATTGGCTCGAATCCTCATTTGCTGATATCATTTACTATGAAATAATTTGTTCTTGCCCTGCAGTTTTAAATTTAGATCAATGAGATGGCTGGTAACATCAACTAAAAATCCTGAATCAAATAGCCATTTGTTATCACATAAAAAGGCTCTTTCCTTAGGCACGTCATTCTTCTCTTCTAGAAAATTATGAACACTATTTTTCAGTTTCCACTATTACTCATTTTTCCACTTTTCATTAAATTGCTGCTTAGTATCACTTTCTGCTTTTCTTTTGCACTGTGATGGTAACTGACTGCAATAACAAAGCTTAAGTTTTGAAAAGTACAAAACTTCAATTGCTCACAAAGAGCGACGCACAACTCCACCACACGAGTGTCGATTGTAAACTGACTGGTAAAAACGAGCCTCAACATCAAACAAGTATTAAATATTCACACTTATGGAACGACTCCTGTACAAAAATCTCTCTTTTTGCAATGTCCCTGATAAGGGCAGAGCACTATGTGTAGTGAATATATAGCAACTCAAAAATGCAGTGTGGGTGTTCACTACAATTTGTTCCAAGTCTTAATGAATATTTTTTAACTGAAAAAAAAAATAATGTGAAAGTTGGCATTAGCTAGAAGATGTGCATGAAATAATATAACCACTAAAAGTCATTGCGAAGTTTTAGATTGATTCTCAGTAAAAACCATTTCTGTTATATTTTTTTTCTACAAATTGGTTATTGGTTAAAACTTTTTTATATGAGTAGGCTTGCTCTTTTATTATTATTACTGAGTGCAATGCGCCACTTCTAATCATGCAATGCGCCACTTTTGACGCATGCGCCATAGGTTGGCCATTCCCGTCATAGGTTGGCCATCCCCGTCATAGGGCATAGCCCTCAGCTCCAAAACTATTCCCATTGCAAAACTTCTGCACTTTTTCCAATTTCTTGACATGCATGACCAGATGTGGGTTTCACACTGGTGCTGTGTACTCCAATATGGCTCTGACGTACGCCATCGTAGATTTGCCATACGAGCATTTACGTCAACAATTATTTGAATGATGTACGTCTCAGGTGATATGCTCAGTACAATGCTCACATCAACATTTTCTCCTTCAATGAAGTTTGCAGCCTTTGTCCCCCGAGTCTGTACTTTGTCTGCGGTGGTATTTTTCCTTCCCAGTCTTCATAACTTGCACTTTCTAGGGTTATATTCCAGCAGCCTCTTGCCAGACCAGACTTGCATTATGTCCAGGTCAGTCTGTAGTCTTTCCAGGTCCCATTTGTTGTAGTTTCCTCATTAGTTTCGCATCATCTGTGAACAGGGATACCGCTGAGTCTATCCCTCCAGTCACATGATAAGATAAGAAATAAGATTTTGTTCGGATTTTTAACCCCGGAGGGTTAGCCGCCCAGGATAACCCCAAAAAAAGGCAGTGCGTCATCGAGGGACTGTCTGTCTTATTTCCATTGGGGTCCTCAATCTTGTTCCCCAGGATCCGACCCACACCAGTTGACTAACACCCAGCTACCTACTTGCTAGGTTAACAGGACAACAGGTGTAAGAAAACACGTCGAATGTTTACACCCCGCCGGGAATCGAACCCGGACACTCAGCGTGTGAAGCGAGAGCTTTGCCAGCCAGACCACGGGGCCCCTGAGTTAAGCCACGGGGCAACGTAGCCTAGCCCCGTGGCACATTCCGAAACCTCTTCGTTCTTTTCCATCTATTAAGTATTCATAATCCAGTGCAGTGCCTTCCCTGTGTCAAAACCCTTTTTACAGTCTAAGAGTTTGCAATCTACTCATCCTTCTCTTTCTTCTGCCTAACTTCTGTTACTTCGTAGTGGAACGCCAGTAGGTCTGTGAAACAATATTTGCCATCTCTAAACCGTTCTGGTTGCCGGGGCGTATCCACAGAAAACAGCGCCTATGGCAAGCACCGAAACTGCGTCCCTGTCCAAACATCTGGACTGACACCCATCAAGCTCGTTAATCTTTTAACAAATTATGGCACTACATGAAAAATCACAACTGCACCTTCCTTGCTTTCACTGATGCAAACTGGTCTATGATGTGCTCAAATTCAGTTTTTTTCAGATTCTTCTCTTTCTACACTCAACATAATAAGATCAGAGTCTGCCTTGACCCATGGAGGTTCTAAAATACGAAAGTAAGTTTTAACTTGCTGAATGATCTCTTACAGCCGGCGATGGAAACTGCGATGGTTAACATTATCTGAATAGCAATGAGAAGACTGGGGAAGACTCTCATCTCCACACTGAACAACAAATTCGAGAAGCTCTTCAGGTCTTGATACTTTCATATTGGCCCGACTTGATAGTAATATTCTGCAATCCAAAATTTCTTCATATAGCTGCTGTCCATCAGCTTCAGAGTTGTACAGTTCACCCATTAACTTCTTCTTTAGCTGGTTACTGTGGGCGTCGTAAAGGAGTCCCTCGGTATCGAGAATGAACCCAAACATGGCGTCAGTGTCGTACAAACGAGCGAACCTTTCATCCATTTCTCTGTGAAGACGGTCGTGTTCCCTTCATGACTTTCCATTTCCTCCTTGGCTGTTAACCCAGCGTCTCTCAAGTTCTCATCAACCATTCGTTTCTTTCCTCTCTGTCGTCTTTCAGCTTCAATATTCCATTCTTGACAGAGACCGAGTCCTTCTTCGAGTGACTCACTGACCAACACTTCTCGTTCATCATCAAAATGATCTATGGGGGTTTTCAAATCCAGGGCAGCATCGGGGAAGTTCATACTAGGATCCTCCAGCCTCTTTTGAATACGGTCAATGCCAATAAGTACTTTGTTCCAAAATCCCAGCAAAGTCAGAAAATCGTAACTCAACATGGTGTAAAGTGTCTTGAATGACTCGTTACTTAGATGTCGAAACGCTATTATCAGGTTTGCCAGCGCCCGTATGCTGCAGCAGTTATATATTTGATGTGCGCCTCAGAAGATGATGCTCACCCCAAGATCCTTTACCTGGGTGAGTTTTGCAGCGTTTGACCTCTTAGGCTGTACTCCGTATGTGGTCTTCTTTGTTATTCCACAAACTTCATAACTTTGTGTGTGTGTGAGAGAGAGAGAAAGTACTTAAGAGAAAGAGATGAAACGCAATAGGATATTACCCCTGCCTTTCATTGTCATGCTTTCACATGTATTATTACCCATGACTTAACATGTGGTATTACCCATTCCAACACATGAAGTATTATTTATGCCTAAATATTTAGTGGAACTCGTGTGTTCACAAATGGTGTAACCCATGCAGAGAATCCTGGTATTACTTAATACAGTCAAAGTATATTATCCAACATGGCATAACGTAACGTCAGTGTAGCTGGAGACTCTTACAGTAACTTTAATACAATAATAAAATCACAGTTTAGGGACATAAAGATACTTAAATTATATGAACAATATGATATTATGAATTAAGCATTGAAAAACAGAGAACAGAAGTCCAAGAGCTGGAGTACAATGTAAGGAAAGAAATACTGGACTCTAAGTGAGTGTCATCAACAATGAAATATTTAACGATAGCAAATGCCTTAATAAAATTATTACGCATTTTTTCCTTTTTGTTTGACGGGAATTTTTTCTGACACTTTTAGTTCATGAGTGTTGGTATCAACACAGTTATCAGAAATTATAAAGAAGATATCAAAAAATATCTGGAGTTGGGAGTGAGGATGTGCAGCAGAGAGGAAGCTACGGGACGCCTGGTCTGGAGTTGGGAGTGAGGATGTGCAGCAGAGAGGAAGCTACGGGACGCCTTGTCTGGAGTTGGGAGTGAGGATGTGCAGCAGAGAGGAAGCTACGGGACGCCTGGTCTGGAGTTGGGAGTGAGGATGGGCAGCAGAGAGGAAGCTACGGGACGCCTGGTCTGGAGTTGGGAGTGAGGATGTGCAGCAGAGAGGAAGCTACGGGACGGCTGGTCGGTGTTTGTCTGGGTTACATCAACACAGCAGACTCTCCTTGGTTAACTGACGAGGCCAAGAGCAGCAGCCAGGCTGAGGTAGTAGCCACTATGTTATTATACACAAAATTAATTAATACGTATCCCGGAATGAGGATCCTATAAGTTGTTGTCTGATTTGTTATTCTTCCAAAATGGGTTTTTGTTTATAACTTAGAGCCTATTACAAGCTGTGTTCTCAAGTTATTAAGAATGAGACACTTGAGAAACATTTGGGAATCTTTACTTTGGAAACGTTTCGCCAGCCAGTGGCTTCCTCAGTCCAATACAGAAAAGAACTGAGTTTGAGGTAATCAGTCACTCAGCCTGGAGTCGATGTGTTCAGTCCATCAGTCTTGAGAAAAGTACAGCAAATGCGCTAAATATACTGCAGTCAGGTGTGTTGAAACAACAGAAGATGGAGTCACCAGTGGAAAACCCACTGGTTTAAGTCATGTTTGTATGTTAGGCAAGCGTTGAAGAATTCCCAAAGTGTCTCTCTCATTCTTCAATTTGTGGTTTTCTAAACCATTTAGATGATATATTTTCGGACACAACAACAAGGAATTCTATAATGTTTGCCTCACCCATACGCATGACTAGTGGATTTTTTCACTATTAAGTCGTTCTTCCCTGCTTCTCACTTGTTGCTGTATATAAGCAACTTCCCCAGCTTATGTTGTACTATTCTCAAGATTGAAGGTTGAACATATCGACTTCAGGCTGATGCACTGATTACCTTAAACTCCTCATCTTCCACTGTTCTTCTCTGTATTGGACTGAAGAAGCCACTAGCTGGCAACACGTTTCCTCAATAACGATTTCCCAAATGTTTCACAAGTCTTCAACTTGTCCGGTTTTTTAAACCATTCACATCATATTCTCAAGTTAATGTAAAGAAAACAAAACTGGAAATAATCTATATAACGTTGACATGAGAGCACAACAGGAAAGTGCTTGGGGCAGAAAACATTTCTCTACCAAAAAAAAGGTAAAATAGGAGAAATGATAAGTGCTGATAGTTGAACCAAAGATCCTCCTGATAACAATGTCACTTCTTCACATATACGTTGCTGCACATATCTAAGTTAGGTTAGGTTACTTTGTTCTATATCCATTAACAACAACAACAACAAAAATTATAAAAAGCAACAAAAATTGTGGAACCGAACAGAAAACAAACAACCCCCTCTCAGAGCTAGAGCAATACAGTCAGATTACTACTGTTTAAGGCACCTTTCAATAGTCATCCATTTGACTGTTTTTACAACAATCCCCCCTCGGCTCGTGGTATATTGTGCCCCTGAATAAGGCCCAATGTTTATAATGTATATAATGTACATTTGATGTATATTGGTTGTGGTATTCACTCAGGCAGGTGGATACTGTCCCCTCAGGGCCGTGGTACTGTCAGTCAGGTTTGTAGCTGTCACTCAGGTGTTGTGGTACTGTCACCTCAGGTGTTGTGGTACTGTCAGTCAGGTGTTGTGGTACTGTCATAAGTGTTGTTGTGGTACTGTCCTCAGTGTTGTGGTACTGTACTGGATTGTGATACTGTCACTCAGGTGTTGTTGTACTGTCACTCAGGTGTTGTGGTACTGTCACTCAGGTGTTGTGGTACTGTCACTCAGGTATTGTGATACTGTCACTCAGGTGTTGTGGTACTGTCAGTCAGGTGTTGTGGTGCTGTCACTCAGGTGTTGTGGTACTGTCACTCAGGTGTTGTGGTACTGTCAGTCAGGTGTTGTGGTACTGTCACTCAGGTGTTGTGGTACTGTCACTCAGGTGTTGTGGTACTGTCACTCAGGTATTGTGATACTGTCACTCAGGTGTTGTGGTACTGTCACAGGTGTTGTGGTGCTGTCACTCAGGTGTTGTGGTACTGTCACTCAGGTGTTGTGGTACTGTCAGTCAGGTGTTGTGGTACTGTCACTTAAGGTTTTTGTGGTACTGTCACTCAGGTATTGTGATACTGTCACTCAGGTGTTGTGGTACTGTCAGTCAGGTGTTGTGGTACTGTAACTCAGGTGTTGTGATACTGTCACTCAGGTATTGTGATACTATCACTCAGATGTTGTGGTACTGTCACTCAGGTATTGTGATACTGTCACTCAGGTGTTGTGGACTTATTTTGCTTCAGTTTATCTATCTGTTTGATAACCATGTCCCTCGAGACAGTAATATTAGTTAATTTGAATTCTTCAAGAACTGAATAATTGTTAATTTCTGGAATCTCATTTACGTCTTCTTGTGTAAAGACTGACAAAAAATAGTCATTAAATAGAGAACACATTTTCAGTTCGTTATCAAATCAGCTGTCCATTCCCAATTTTCAGAGGTCCTACCTTTCCTCACCTTCGTCCCATACACTTGAAAGAACCCTTTGGATTAGTCTTTGATTCATTAGCAACCTTAATCTCATAGTCACAAGCCTTTCTAATCCCTTTTTTACTTCTCTTTTCAACTGAACATATTGGTCAATAAGGTTAACATCTCTTTTGGTGAGCCTGTAAATTCCCCCTTTTTTCCCTTAAAAGATGCTTTAGCCTCCGGTTAACCCATTTGGGATCGTTATTATTAGACCTAATTTCTCTCTAGGGGAATGTATATACTCTGAACATGTTGTACATTAATTAAGAAAAAATCATAAACGCAAAACCCCTTCGTAATCGTAAGTATGATCATTGTCAATAAGATCATTAGCTAGATTACCTAATCGAGATTAGACAGGTGTTCCCTAAGTCCATTATAAACGGCAGAACGAAATCGGGGATTTTTACCGTATTATCATTATTCTCGTATTTTCAGTTAATGCTGAAAGTGATGGATTTGTGATCACTTGCCCAAGTTCTTCAGTGATCTCCAGATTATTTACGAGTGTTTCCTTATTTGACAAGACCAGGTCGAGCAAATTATTACCCTGGTAGGCTCTGTTACACACTGCTTGAAAACGGTCCTGAACTACTTCATAAAGTCACTGGACTCCAGATTACCGGTCAAAGAAGTCCAGTCAATTTGACTAAAGTTAAATCCCTACTATCACTACGTTATTGTGTCTAGAATCCCTAACACTTTCGTCCCAAAGAAGTCCCCCTCTATCGTGATCCAATCCTGGAGGTCGGTATATTACACCTAGAACTATTTTTTCTTGACCTTCTACAAACTACCCAAACAGATTCTGTTACTAATCCATCTATTTTATACCTGTTTTTATGCAACAATTTATTTTTTCCCGTTCATATAATGCAACTCCTCCCCTTCCATTATATCTATCTACATGGAACAACTTAAACCCTTAAAATATTCCCTCAGCAATCAAATCGCGATCTTTAAATCATAACATGTTTCAGTTATTGCAATGACATCAAAGTTCCCAGCAAACGCTACCAAACGTAATTCATTAATCTTATTTCTTGCACTTCGATTGTTAGCTAAAATACAGTCTTTGTTTTTCTTTGCACTTTTCCTATTCACCTTGTTTCACACAATTTCTGAAATTATCATTACCGATTGTTACTCCTGACTGTTATTATTAAGATTCATAATATCAAACCCCTAATTTAATATACCATACTTATTATTTTCCATTTCTAAACACAAACCTCTAACTAATCCTAGTTTAAAGCCCTAACAACACCTTCAACTGAGCTAGCAAGAAAACCCACACCTGCCCTGGATAAGTGAACCCCATCCCTGGCATACATGTCATTTCTACCGTAGAAGTGGTCCCAGCTGTCAGTGAATGGTACTCATTATCCTTACAGTGTTTGCCCAGGCAACAATTAATAACAATTGCTCTGGACAACCATTCATTACCAACTCCCTTTCTTGGCAAAATGCCACATATAACAGGGCGCCTTCCCCCTCCTTCCTAATAAGTTATGTATATTGCTGTCCTGTACCTTCTAGCTAAATCCTTACTTCTACGCTTGCCTACATCATTGCCTCCAGCACTGAGACAGATAATAGGATTTATCCATTACAATGCATGATGTTGTCAAGCCTTAACAATGTCTTCCATCCCAGCCCCAGGAAAGTAAACCCTCTGTCTCCTACTCCTATCCTTCAAGCAGAAGGCCTATCCATATACCTAACCTGGCTATCCCCAACAACAACAATGTTTTTACCTTCCTTGGTGCCGTTCGTCGGCGTTCCCAGTAGTCGACTCACATTCATCGGGTAGCACGGAGAATGCGTTCGATGTTTCCACAACAATTTCCACAGCTGTCTCTTTGTTCTTCATCGTTTCTACCTCTCCATTCGTCTTCTTGATCTTCAACTTCGTTCCATGCTGTCCGGCCACTGCCCAGGTTCCCTTCTTGACCTGAGGACTCACAACAGGAGGACTACTACGAATCCTCTTGTTTTCCTCCGTCAATCGCCGTATCTCTAGGTTCGCTACCCTCAATTCCTCCTTAGCTGCTGGTAAAGTTGCTCAATGGACGGCATCTTGGTTCAGTCCACAGGGTACACTAGACATGTCCTCACTGAGATAAGTACAGGTCACCACTGAACTAAGTACAGGTCACCACTTGTCCATACAAAGGAGGGCCTTCTCAAAACCAACCATTCCCATTATACCATTTCCCATAACTGACGTGAAGAGTCAAGTGTTTTATGTTGAATCTGACTTCTTGGGTAGACTGATGACAGGTTGGACAAAAATATAGTTGGGAAAAGGTTGGACTCGAGAGGAACCTGCCTAGATTGGGTCAATAGGCCTACTGCTGTGTTTCTCCATACTGTGACCTGATGCTATGTAGGATAACGATCAAGAAGTTTCCCTGAAAAAGTTCAGCTATGTTGTAGAAGCAGTTATTCTGCTTAAAGTTTTTTTGATATATTGATTGGTGATGATTTCAGAATCCTGCGCTTTGAAGTATCTTCTTTGACAAGAGTCTTGCGCTGTTCTAATGATCATTGAGCTATGAGAGTTTCTTTGAAACAAAGACATTGTTCCTGTGGTCCATTGTGCTGACATAGTTGTGTTCCGAAATGCGGGTGTGAAGGTCTCTTAATGTTTCTCCCACGTATATTTGATTACAATTATTGCAAGGGATTGTGTATATCCCTGCCGTGGTTTTGACTTGGTGAAGTCCTTCATTATAGTGGGAGGCAGGGGGTGGACACAGTGGTGGTGGACACCTGGAATTGGGTGTTGGAGAGGATGTTAGATGTGCGTTTAACACTAGAGTTGAAATAATGTTGATAGAATTACCGACATTTTATGTTAAATAAAAGAACACATGTGCAACGATTCTTATGTTCTTATGTTAAAATGTTAAGTGAGCAGAGTTGCAGTCTCTGATGAGTGATGAGGATGGTGAAGTTTAGAAAAATCTTTTTAGGAAAGAGAATTCATGTTTAAAGAATTCACTGCTGCAGATACTGAGAACACGTCTATGAAAACGTTCTTTTTTTTGGGGCTTTTAGTTTTGGTGTGAGTGGTGGAGATAGTAGTAGTAGTAGTAGTAGTAGTAGTAGTAGTAGTAGTAGTAGAGTAGTAGTAGTAGTAGTAGTAGTAGTAGTAGAGGTAAGTAGTAGTAGAGAGAGTAAGGGGAAGAAGTAAGAGAGAGAGAGAGAGAGAGAGAGAGAGAGAGAGAGAGAGGGAGAGAGAGAGAGAGAGAGAGAAGAGAAGAGTAGAGGAGAGAGTAGAGAGAGAGCAGTAGCTAGTAGTAGTAGTAGTAGTAGTAGTAGTAGTAGTGGTAGTAGTATGTAGTAGTAGTAGTAGTAGTAGTAGTAGTGTAGTAGTAGTAGTGTAGTAGTAGTAGTAGTAGTAGTAGTAGTAGTAGTAGTAGTAGTAGTAGGAAAATAAGTGTTGGGGTGGTCCTTATAATTTCATAGGTCACTCACAACTTCCTATATGGTTACCCATTGGTCACTCACAACTTCCTAAATGGTTACGCATAGGTTCTTCACATTATTCGTGAACAATAGAGTTAGTTTAGTTTTGTTTTTATGTTCCCCAAATAGAGTTGCTGAAAATATGATCACAGTGTTATGTTAGGTCCACTGTCTCTTGTGGACCAGGGGCACTGCCTCTTGTGGACCTGGGGCACTGCCTCTTGTGGACCTGGGGCACTGCCTCTTGTGGACCTGGGGCACTGCCTCTTGTGGACCTGGGGCACTGCCTCTTGTGGACCTGGGGCACTGCCTCTTGTGGACCTGGGGCAACCTTGTAGTTGTCTCCTAAGACTTCTTGTAGGTTCGCCGGTATGTTCGGCCCGGGTCTTCTCCAAATGGTGACCCGGCCCCACATACTAGACTTACAGAGAAAGTATAAAGGAAATATTAGAAAAATTTACAATGATTAGAAAGTTTATAAAATTTACTTATCTTATATGCACATTGGGAGAGAAAGAAGAAACAAGCAATTCATTAATTATCCATCAAAACTGGGCGAGACATCTCCCTCAAAGTGACTAAACTGTAGCCAGATTGTGGCGACGATCAACGGTGTTCTTTGTTATTTAAACTAAAAGATACCCTTCAGCCGAGTACATCATAGATAACATGCCCATGCATGCCCATACATGACAGATACAGGGATGGGGAAAGATGAGAGAGGTCCTTCTGGTATTCAAACTTAGCCTCAGATCTCGAGACTGAAGTAAGGAAATGAAGTTATACCTCAGCTGTTTACTTTAAGAACACTCGCAAACATCTGAGCTGATACAGATTCCGTAAAATGATAACTTTTCATACGTTTTATATGATAGAATAAGTAAGTTTTTTAATGTAAATCAAAGTCGCATAATCATCCAACACATCATCTGTTATCAAAAAAATTAAGTGTAATGAGCTTGGTAAGATCTGCTTGCCCGAAATGTTAAATAATTATATATCAGTTGTGCTTTTTATAAGAAATTGAAATTGTCATTAACTATTTAACTATTTGCGACCACTGTCATTAACTATTTAACTATTTGCGACCACTGTCAGCCTCAGAGTTACCAGACCCTGCCACGTGGAGGCCAGTGTTTTTGATGCTTTCCCCAGGTTCATGTGTCCAGGAGTCCATCTGTGTCCCCTCAGATATTCTCCCTTCCCCACTTCCCCAAGGTCTGCCTCAACAACCAGTATCCCCCATCTTTCCCAGGTCCATGTGTCCAGGAGTCAATCTGTGTCCCCTCAGATATCCTCCCTTCCCCACTTCCCCAAGGTCTGCCTCAACAACCAGTATCCCCATTTTCCCAAGTCCATGTGTCCAGGAGTCAATCTGTGTCCCTCAGATATCCTCCTTCCCCACTTCCCCAAGGTCTGCCTCAACAACCAGTACCCCCCGGCCATCTTTTCCAGGTCCATGTGTCCAGGAGTCAATCTGTGTCCCCTCGATGCCCTCCCTTTCCCAAGGTCTGCCTCAACAACTAGTACCCCACCCTCCCCGGCCATCTTTCCCAGGTCCATGTGTCCAGGAGTCCATCTGTCCGCCTTAAGATATTCTCCCTTTCCCACTTTCCCAAGGTATCCTCGACTTTCCCAGGTTCATGTGTCCAGGAATCCATCCGTGGGCCCCCGGATGTCTTCCCTTCCCATGAAGTTCTGGAATTTTTTCTCGATATTTTTGATGCCTCACCCAGTCCCACCCCAGGTCCGTGGTTCCAAGTGTTCATCCATACACCCTTCACCACTTCCCTGAGGTCAGCAGTCCCACCCCAGGTCCATGGTTCCAAGTGTTCATCCATACACCCTTCACCACTTCCCTGAGGTCAGCAGTCCCACCCCAGGTCCGTGGTTCCAAGTGTTCATCCATACACCCTTCACCACTTCCCTGAGGTCAGCAGTTTTAGCCACCCTTGAAGCACTGTCCATATTGATATTACTACACAAGTGTATTAATATCAGTATACGAGTAGATGTTATTACAGAGGAGGACACGCAGAAAATCTGCGCTCTGTAATAACATCCACCTGACAGACCGAACGTCGACTACCTGAGACAAGAGAGATCTCTATCCCAGTTAGCCCCAAGGAGTGGCCAATTAATGATAATTGAACATATATTTATATTTAATATTGTTCCTATGTCAATTATTAACTTGTTTAATTATTAGTGTGTAAGTGCATTTGTGAACGTTTTTATGTGCACAGATTAGTGTCAGTGTGTGAAGCATTGTGTTCCCTACATAGTAACTGTAATTAATTGTTATTAGTTACCTGTTTTTTCTTGTTAGTGATCTTTTTTATTTGTATGATACGCAAAGGTTCACAAGTGCGCACTCTTCTATACACTCAATTCTGTATTTCCACATACACATCCTAACACACATCACTCACACAGACTCACGAATAAAGGAAACACACATATAATCCTCTGTATCAAACATACACATACATTTATTCAGCAATACATATAATCTCTCCTTTCAGTCTTATTTGAGTAAACACAAATACACACGCACCCACACCTCACACTTCTACCTCTAATCACACATATCCATGTAACATAAATATGTACATCACGGGACAAACACCAACATAGACAGTGACGGGTCACCACACACCTTCAGCAGACGTTGACGGGTCACACCCCGCCTTCAGGAGACAGTGACGGGTCACAACCACCTTCAGCAGACAGGGCGGGTCACCCACACACCTTCAGGAGACAGTGACGGGTCACCCACACCTTCAGAAAACAGTGACGGGTCACCATCTGGGAAAAAACTTGGTCAGGACCAGTTCCTGGTGATTATATTATCATCATTTATCAACATTTTGTGCTTTCCCTTTCAGGGTTTTTGATCCCAAATTCCCTCAAAACTCCTCATAAATCTGTCTTTATTAGAGGGGTTTTTTTGTATGTATGTATATATAATTTTGGAATTTTACATGTATTTATGAATATTTGAACATTGTATACATGTTCTGGGTGATAGAGTGGCGCCTCTCACCACCCCCACTCAAGTCTGAACATCAAATCACCCCCACTGAAGGGAATGTATACATGTGGATATGCTTATATGTATATTTTATAATTTGGGTATCACCAAAGGGGCAAGATTAATGTTCCTTTAAGAATGAACACATACAAGAACAACATTAATGTTCACTACAATGAATGAACATATACAAGAACAACCTTAATGTTCACTATGATAAATGAACATATACAAAACAACATTAATGTTTTACTATGATTAATGAACATAACTAAGAACAACACTTGTGTTTCCCTTTTTCATTTAAAAATGAGTGTTGGGGGAAAAACATTGACATGAACAAACAAAATGAACAACATGGCATGAACAACACTGACATGGACAACATTGACATGGACAACCGGGCCCGAACAACCGGCATGAACAACCCCTGAATGAAAAAACCTAATGAAAAACACTGACATGAACAACCGGCATGGACAACATTGACATGAACAACAGGGCACGAACAACACTGACATGACCAACACTGACATGGACAACATTTTACATGAAAAAACACTGACATGAACAACACTGACGTGAGCAACACTGACGTGAGCAACACTTACGTGAGCAACACTGGTGAGTGATGACAAACAAGGAAAATCAGAAAAAAACCATTAAGTTGTTTTAACCCCCAAATTTTTTTATTAAAAATTTTTTTTATAGTGGCTGATTCATAAACTCCTGGACCAGATTTTTATGATTTCTGGTCTACAAGGACTGATCATATTTATTCTAGAACTTTGTATATTGACTTAGCACAGTCCACTTACCAACTAAGACTTTGGAAAATTATTTTATTCTGATATACAATAAGATCACAGTACACAGTGGTAAAACACTTTTCCCTAACAACCTCTGTGGAAAATCAAGAGAAATCATGAATGCTCTTGGGAGTTCAAAATATTTTCCAATGTTTATTTTACATATTCTGATATTTTATTGAATAATTTCAATAACAATAAAACATAAAATAATTATTAGGGGTCAATTATAGCTGATATTATTTGGGAAACCCTCTAGATAACCATAATTTTTAATGATACTCAGCATGGATTCCCCGAGGGGGCCCTTTTCCCGCTTTTCTAATTTTTTCTTTCTTCACTAAAACTTTTTAGGCTGTTGACCGATAAATAATTTTAATTTTTGTTTATTTTGACTTTAATAAGGGTTTTTATGAGTACCGCACCAGAGACTGTTTAAAAAAAGTGGCAGCTCATGGCATTGGGGAAAAGGTTTTTTATGGATCGAGTCATAGCTCACCAATAGGAAGCAGAGAGGGGTGCATAAATGGGGTTAAACCGAATGGGGGCTTTTAACAAGTGGGGTTCCACAGGGATCCCGTCTTAGGCCCAAATTTTATTTTAAAAATATATCAATGACCTTGACAGGGAATTACTAGTGATATGAGCAAATTCGCCGACGACACGAAGATAGGTAGGATAATTGATTCAAACATAGGTGTCATAGAACTTTTGGGAAAATTTAGACAAACTTAATTTGGTTCGAAAAGTGGGATGCAGTTCAATGTAGATAAATGCAAGGTTCTGAAGCTCGGGGGGTGTCCATAACCCAAGCACTTATAAGTTAAATAACGGGAGAACTTTGCCATACAGATAAAAACATAAGAATGGAAACTCAAAAAGGCCTTGGCCCTTTCAAGGCAGGTCCTTATCAAAACCACCACTACCTAAGAATTCACTCCTGCCCCCCGACACCAATCAAACCCAGCCCCTCCCAATTTTATTTGTTCAATTTTTTTTAAAGCCACCCAAAAGGGCCTAGCCTCTATCACCCCCAATCAAAATTGTTCCCCCTTCAACTTGTTCAAAACCAGTACTTGCCTATGTCCTTTTTTAAATCTAAATTTATCCAATTTTAAAACCTTATTTCTGGTTCTTACCCTTTGGGTTCCCGATATCCCCAGTTTTTTTATTAATATCTCCTTTGTTTATGCCCATCATCCACTTGTACACCTCGGGGTGATATCTCCTCATTCTACGTTCTCCAAATTTGGAGATTCAATGCTCTAAGTCTATCTTCATACGGGAGATTTCTTATACTGTAAATCATTTTGGTCATTCTTTCTTGTATGTTCTCCAATGAATCTATATCTGATCCTGTAGTAAGGAGACCAAAACTGAGCTGCATAATTCAAATGAGGTCTCACTAGTGATGTATAGAGCTGTAAATAACATTTGGACTTCTGTTGCTTATACTTCTTGAAATAAACTCTTAGTAATCTGTTAGCCTTATTGCGCACACTTAGGCACTGTTGTCTTGGCTTTTAGATTCCTGCTTACCATGACTCCCAAGTCTTTTTCACATTCTGTATGGATCAAGCTCAACTTCACCTAGTTTATAAATTGAGGGATATTTTCATTACCAACGACTACAATCTTACACTTGTCCACATTGAACTTCATCTGCCACTTTTCAGACCAAGACATTAATTTGTCCAAATCCTCCTGGAGTTCATTGCACCTCCTAGAAGGAATTATACGGCCTATTTTTTGTATCATCAGCAAATTTACTCATGTCACTTGCACTCCTTCATCAAGGTCATTTATGTAAACATAACAACAATGGGCCCAAAACTGATCCCTGTGGAACGCCACTAGTGACTACCTCATTCAGATTTGACCCCATTAATGGAAACTTCTGCTTTCTATTGGTAAGCCATGACTCTATCTATAGAACTTAAATTATACCATGAGTTGCCACCTTGTTAAGAGTCTCTTGTGAGGTACTCTATCGAAGGCCTTACTGAAATCCAAGTAAACTATAATATGTTTTTTATCACTGTTCTAATGTCCTCAAATGTTTTATTGAAACGTCAGTAAATTTGTCAGGCAGGAACGACCTCTCGTAAACCCATGAGATTCATTAATCAAATTATGGTCTTTCAAGGTGACTTCTGATATCAGCAATAATTGGATTCTAGGTGAAGTTGAGCTTGATCATACAGAATGTGAAAAAGAGTCGCCATTGCTTCCAGTACTTCTTTTAAAGGGAATCTAACCAGGACAAAATCCAAGCCCCAAATGAACCAGTCAACGCGGGGGGCTACCCCATCCCCGTGGAGGCTGCAAAGAATTTATGTGGAAAAAGAAGAAACTCGAAACACGCATCAATGAAAAAATTTTTAATGCATGCAAAAACGATAACCTGAACAACCCCTGGTACAAAAAACCAAAATTTCCCAACAATCATTCGAAATTAAAGACCCCCGACTGGGAAATTAAAGAAACAAACCGTAGACGAAATCCCTTTTGAATCACATTTATCTCTGTTTCTAACAAAATTAAAAAAACAAAGGCAGTTTCACCATCTCTGAAGTCTTAGCAAGAATCCCGGGAAACAGTTAACCATACCAT
>WNWK01026647.1:0-27142 GCA_009830355.1 Cherax destructor | reverse complement strand
CGGGGAAAAACCCTACATCTACATAATCATGAACACACTGGAAAACCCCTCGTCACATATACCGGTCAATCTTGCCATAACCCTGCCCAATGAACGAGCAACTATCCACCCCATCCACATAAACCACCCCACCCCCCCAAGACATCCCAAAGCCCCCCCAAGCCCCTGCCCCATTTCCCAAATCCTTATTCCTAATGTACTCCAATCCTCCAAATAATAGTTTTTGGGAACCCCCCCAAAAAAAGTACACTAATCATCCGAAAAATTGCTCCTTTAATCCCCCTCTAGGATCCCCGGGCATGTTATCCAATGAAACTAATGGTAACCCACCCCATCCCCCATCTACACATATGTTTTTTCCCTCCCCCCTCTTCCCAGGGGTAAAACAAAGGGCTGGTCCCCCGACACCCACCACCACCCCCCCTTAAAACTATCTGAACTACCCATGTCGATACCCATTAAAATTTCAAGTCTCGCCATACCTAAAATTTGTTTTTGAAAAAAGATCTTTTTTCAGTGGCGAAAAGTCATTTCCACCCAACATCATTTACCCCCCCGGAGGCCATTGACATTCATTGTGAAACACCTGAAAAGAAAGAAGGTGGTTTTCCCTCAGTGCCTCTGTGTCTCTGTAGTCTGTCCCCCCTGTGAGGTGCCAGGTTTTTTTTTTTTTTTTTTTTTTTTTTTTTTTTTCCCCCCCCCCCCCCCCCCCCCCCCCCCCCCCCCCCCCCGACATCCACCTCAGATGAGCCGCTAGGCCTTTTCATAGACTCCCCTGTGACTTCCATTGCCTCCCTCCCCTCCTCTTCCTTCCCCCTGTGAACCTCCACACAAACCACTCGCTCCAGGCTGGGAGACAGCCCTTCACATCCAACATCCTCCACTGACACAACACCTGCACCTAACTCTGCCTGCTCTACAACAATGTCCCTCAAATCCACCGATAAAGGGCTATCCAGCAATACACCATCATCCTGAAAGAGTGGTTCAGTCACACTCAATCCCATAACCTCACTACCAGGGTCCACCTGGGCACCTCCTGGTGCGTCCACCTGTGACACAGCAGGTAACGTAAGCACACGCTCACCCACAGCTTTCAGCTGATCACTCCAATTACTCGAAGCTGTCTGCACCATATCACCCTGCTCTTCCTTCGATGATTCCTCCACCAGCACTATCGCTGGCTGCTCATCCACACTATATCATCTCTGCTGTCTCTGAGCATCCGCACAGTTTGCCGCCATGTGTCCAGCTCCACCACAAATGCAACACGTCCTCTGCTGTCCCACATAGGTAACATATACCTGTGTGCGGAACTCCTCCATCAATACATATGACGGAATTTGACTACACAAGGTCATTTTCAGAGAAAATGACCCTGCCAACAAGCCAGCATTTGGACCTTGCGACCACCGTTCCGTCATCGCCACATGTATAACCCCATAACGACTAAAACATTATGAACATCCATCTCATCCACCTCAAATGGGATATTTCTAATCCTAATCCAAGTGTAGTAACGTGACATGTCTCTCAAGCGCACGTCGAGACTAGGCGATGATCCTAGTACCGATCCATGACCCTCTCGTATGCGTTGCTCACTCCAAATTTGACGAAGATCCTCGTCGCTCCATTAAGCGAAATGCCAATCAATTCCTCGTTGACCACACTGTAAGTGTCACGCAGAATCGCTGGCAACAGGACATCGGCATTACTCGGGTAAATGGCACCCTTTAACACCTCAACACATACAGTGTTTACTCGATGTCTAGCTCTCTCCGCCATCTTGTAGAAAACCGTCAGTTGCCGTATCCACCACCAGGGGGCAGAGCTAAGCGCAGCACACCCGTACGCCACAAGAGCCGGGTTGCGAATGACAAGTAGTCAGTATCCTGGTCCAGTTATCCGTTATAATCAACAGTATCTTAGGATTTGAACTGAGAGGGTACTAACCAAAGAACTAAATTTAATAGGTTTATTAACAAAGTTAAAAAGTCTAGAGTATCAAAGTAAATCAATTTAAATTTAATCAGAATATTCTCTCATATACAATATTATTGTGCTGAAGGCACATATATTTTAATGGCTCTCAAGTACCATCTGGTACAATGTCAGCAATTAGCAATAATATTAAGATATATACAAGTATGTGTGTGTGTGTTTCAGGTAGCTCGTTATGTCTCTAAGACTCGACTCGACCAGTGACTGACTAAACATCCTCACATAAGCTAACTTCTCTACCAAACTGGCTGTCAGAACAGCTTGCTTGAACAATAATACGACCAATTTGTTGAACAGCAATATAGCAAGCAGCAGCAACACACCGTCAGGAACAAGGAGATAAAATAACTGAGGACCATCAGCAGATCCTCCATAATAGTCACAAAACTCCCTTAATACTGAAACTATGTTCTGCATAACCAAATCCTTGAATACGATGGTGCACAGATGCCAGATCAAATTAGGTCAGAAGCTACAGCTCGGGACCTGAGTTATCTCAGAGTGTCAATGTGACACACAACCCAGTAAAACGTCGAAAATCACTAAGTCTAGGCTATGCTCTGTGAACAGAGTTACACAGAGTCCAGAGAAGTATGTTTTGTCTTACCACCGAACACGTACTCTACCCAACAGTCTAAATGACGACGAAACAAGCAGAGGCAAGAGCAAGGTGTTGCTCCAACGAGGGTCAGCAGAGGAGAGAGCGAGCAAGGGGAGGCAGTTTCCTCCCTCAGGTGGGATCACGTGACTGGACATGTGACTCGCACGGCTACTCCAGGACGGTACGAGGTACAGACTGACACAAGCAATACATGAGCAGCTATTCAACACTCTCGAACAATGAGCATAAAGTGTAAATGGTACATCCTACCTAATTATGTAGCTAAGTCAAATAATAATATAAAGCAAGATATTAACGATTTAGGTAATATCGAAAATATCAGCAATATAAAATTATAAGAAAGGGAAATATACATCATAATTACAATATATACATTGTGCCCCATTCTGGGGCTGCAATAGTGCAAAGTCATGAAGATTGAGGAAGGGCAAAGAAGACCGCAGATGAAGTACAGTCTAGGGGGCCAGATACAACAAATCTCACTCAAGGAAAAGGATCTTGGGGTGAGTATACCACCGAGCACATCTCCTGAGGCGCACATCAACCAAATAACTGCTGCATGCAACATATGGGTGCCTAGCTATCCTAAAAATAGTATTCCCACATCTCAATAAGGAATCGTTCAGGACTCTGTACACCGTGTATGTCAGGCCTATATTGGAGTATGCAGCACCAGTTTGGAACCCACACCTAGCCAAGAATGTAAGGAAATTAGGGAAAGTGCAAAGGTTTGCAACAAGACTAGTCCTGGAGCTAAGGGGCATGTCCTACGAGGAGAGGTTAAGAGAAATCGACCTGACAACACTGGAGGACAGGAGAAATAGGAGGGATATGATAACGACATATGAAATACTGTGAAGAATTGACAAGGTGAATAGACACAGGATGTTCCAGAGATGGGACACAGCAACAAGGGGTCACAATTGGAAGTTGAAGACTCGGATGAATCACAGGGATGCTAAGAATTATTTCTTCAGTCACAGAGTTGTCAGGAAGTGGAATAGTCTGGGAAGTGATGTAGTGGAGGCAGGATCCATACATAGCTTTATGAAGAGGTATGATAAAGTTTATGGAGCAGGAAGAATGACCTAGTAGCGACCAGTGAAGAGGAGGGGCCAGGAGCTGTGGCTTGACCCCTGCAACCACAACTAGGTGATTACCTAGTTGTACTCACCTAGTTATGGTTGCAGGGGTCGAGGCACAGTTCCTGGTCTCGCCGCTTCACTGGCCGCTACTAGGTAATTTTTCCTGCTCATTGTGTGTGTCTATTTTTTTTTTAAATTCGCATATTATTGTGAGGAGAGAAGGTGAGGTGTGACGGCAAGAAAGGGATTGTGTGAGAGGGGTAACAGGCGTTGCGAGAATAAGAGAGGATTTTAAAAGTGCGTGTGAGGATCAAAGTGGGATTAAAGTGGGAAGAATGAGATCAGAGAGTGTTTGTGCCGAGGACATTGTTTGTTTGCTTTTTTCTGTTTGAAGAGTGAAGGAGATAGAGAAGGGGAAATTGAAGAAAGAGATAGAATGAAGATATGAAAGGAGATAGGAGAAAATAGAAAGCTGCTCAAGTTACACGAGACCCATCTTCGAGTTTGCGGCACCCGCATGGAGCCATAAAATGATCGAACATGTAAAGAAACCAGAGACGGTTGGAGAAGAGTTTGGTGCCCAAACTGAGAAGAATGGACTTCGAGAAGTTTAAGAAACACAAACTGACAACACAAGAGAGGAGGACCAGGCAGAAATATGATCATGACATGAAAAATACTCAGAAAATCGCTAAAGCAGATAGGAATAGGCTGTTTGATATGTGAGGAGAGAGAATCATGGGACGTAAATGGTAACTAACGACTGAGACGGACCTCTGTGACTTTAACAGATATATTTTATAATTTAAAATGAACGAGTAATTTTAAGAAAATATATGAAGCTGTAGTGGCAAACTATATACACAATTTCAAGAATAAGTATGGTCGTGAACGAGTGGTTAGAAGTCAGTGTAGTCGGTCGAAAAGAGTAGGGCAATGATGTGTAGTGCGTCCCCTGATAACATATACACACACACAAGTAAACCACAAGGAAATCGATTGGGAGAACTTAGAGCTACATGGAGGCCAAGAAACGTGGAGAGCTAAGATGATGGAGGTGGTACTGGAAAACCTTTTTACCAACACGTAAGGGACACTACCAGAGAAAGAGGAGAGGAGGAACCAGCGAGACTGAACCTAGTATTCACCTTGAGTAGTGCAGACATTGAGGACATCACTTATGAAAGACCCCTCGGGGCCATTGACCATGTGGTTCTGAACTTCGAATACATAGTAGAGTTACAAGTGGAGGGGAAAGCAGGAAGGGACGGACAAATGAAGCCAAACTACAAAAAAGGGGACTACATATGCATGAAGAACTTCCTGCACGGGTTCAGTGGGACAGAGAGCTGGCAGGAAAGTCAGTAAACGAGATGATGGAATATATGATAACAATATGCAAGGAAGCTGAGAAGAGGTTTGTACCCAAGGGTAACATGAATAGCGAAAAAGCCAGGATGAGCCCTTGGTTCACTAAAAGGTGTAGGGAGGCCAAAACCAAGTGTGCTAGGGAATGAAAGAAGTATAGAAGGCAAAGGACCCAGGAGAATAAGGAGAGCAGTCGTAGAGACAGAAATGAATATGCACAGGTAAGAAGGGAGGCCCAAAGACAATACGAGAATGACATAGCAGCAAAAGCCAAATCTGACCCAAAGCTGTTGTACAGCCACATCAGGAGGAAAAAACAGTCGAGGACCAGGTAATCAGGCTGAGGAAGGAAGGAGGGGAGGTCACAAAAAATGACCGTCAATTATGTGAGGAGCTCAACATGAGATTCAAAGAAGTGTTCACAGAGGAGACAGAAGGGCCTCTAGAAAGGCGGAGAGGTGGGGTGCACCATCAAGTGTTGGACACAATACATGCAACCGAGAAAGAAGTGATGAGGTTGCTAAGCGAGCTAGATATCTCAAAGGCGATGGGGCCGGATAACATCTCTCCATGGGTCCTGAGAGAGGGAGCAGAGGCGCTATGTGTACCACAATAATATAATATACTGCTTGTTGAGCTAGTACACCAAACAGGGAGGAGAATGATATTAACTTAGAGTCGTCCACACCACCGTATGTCCTTGGGTAGCGAATACAACATTCAGTCCTACTGGATGCGCAACTCTTAAGGATTGTGTGGTTCAGTCGGCTAGAGCGTCACGTGTTTTCGCTCATCATGAGGCGAGCCAAAGCATCATGGGTTCGATCCCTGGCTAGTGCAGTGTAGTTATTGATCAATATCACTCGTTCGTGGTCACATAATATATATATATATATATATATATATATATATATATATATATATATATATATATATATATATATATATGTCGTGCCGATTAGGTAAAACTTGCGATTTTGGCTTAAATAGCAATGCTCACCTTGCCATATAAGACAAGTGAAAATTTGTGTATGCAATATTTTCGCCAAAATCATTCTGAACATAAAGAAAAAAATATATTTCATTGTGTTTGTTTATTATTAAATTAATGTTAACGTATCTAAAATATATTTAGTTGGGTTAGGCTAAATTAAATTGCACTTGTTGTAATAAGGTTAGGTAGGTTTTCAAAGTTTCTCTTGGTACAAAATTATAAATTCTTACATTAACATAAATGAAAAAAATATATCTTTAAACGTATAAGAATTTTTTTAGAAAGGACTTTATTTTAAATGAGTTCTTGCTAATGGACCAGTTTTACCTAATCGAGCGACATTATATATATATATATATATATATATATATATATATATATATATATATATATATATATATATATATATATATATATATATATATATATATATATATGTGTGTGTGTGTGTGTGTGTGTGTATGTACGAAACACTTCGAAATGTTTCGGCCCCGCCGGGAATTGAATCCGGACCCTCCGTGCGTGAAGCAAGAGCGCTAGCCACCATGCCATCGGGGCATGGTGTGTGTGTGTGTGTGTGTGTGTGTGTGTGTGTGTGTGTGTGTGTACATATAAAATCTTTTATATAATAAGCCTATCCTAGCCAGCCAAATCAGAAGAACTGTTAAAGACAACTAAATACTTCAAGAAGAATTGTCATGTGTCGTAGGATGACCACCACCATGAAGATCTATGTAGTCTGCAGAAAGGATAAGGGACGAAAGCAGACCTGGATTGCTTGCAATCTCTGTGGTCAATGGTCCCATGGTATGTGCAGGGATTTTAAACCATTGACCACACTTGATATAAAATCAGAGAGATGTTTTTGGGTCTGCCGAAACGAGATACACCTGTATGAGGGAATTACATCTTATTAAAAGACAAGTACAGACATGTCAGCATGGTATAACAGCTGGGAAAATATGATGGGTGGTTTTAACGGGGCTGTCTTGGACGACAGTGCTCCTGATGGTGTTAGTGTTGTCCTGGAGTACAGTGCTCCTGATGGTGCAAGTGTTGTCCTGGAGGACAGTGCTCCTGAGGGTGCTAGTGTTGTCCTGGAGGACAGTGCTCCTGATGGTGCAAGTGTTGTCCTGGAGGACAGTGCTCCTGATGGTGCAAGTGTTGTCCTGGAGGACAGTGCTCCTGAGGGTGCTAGTGTTGTCCTGGAGGACAGTGCTCCTGATGGTGCTAGTGTTGTCCTGGAGGACAGTGCTCCTGAGGGTGCTAGTGTTGTCCTGGAGGACAGTGCTCCTGAGGGTGCTGGGGTGTGATGTGTCCTGGAGGACAGTGCTCCTGAGGGTGCTAGTGTTGTCCTGGAGGACAGTGCTCCTGAGGGTGCTAGTGTTGTCCTGGAGGACAGTGCTCCTGAGGGTGCTAGTGTTGTCCTGGAGGACAGTGCTCCTGAGGGTGCTAGTGTTGTCCTGGAGGACAGTGCTTCTGATGGTGCAAGTGTTGTCCTGGAGGACAGTGCTCCTGAGGGTGCTAGTGTTGTCCTGGAGGACAGTGCTCCTGAGGGTGCTAGTGTTGTCCTGGAGGACAGTGCTCCTGAGGGTGCTAGTGTTGTCCTGGAGGACAGTGCTCCTGATGGTGCTAGTGTTGTCCTGGAGGACAGTGCTCCTGATGGTGCAAGTGTTGTCCTGGAGGACAGTGCTCCTGAGGGTGCTAGTGTTGTCCTGGAGGACAGTGCTCCTGATGGTGCAAGTGTTGTCCTGGAGGACAGTGCTCCTGAGGGTAGTGTTGTCCTGGAGGACAGTCTGAGGTGGTGTTGTCCTGGAGGACAGTGCTACCTAGAAGGGAGTGCTAGTGTTGTCCTAGAGTACAGTGCTCCTGAGGGTGCTAGTGTTGTCCTGGAGGACAGTGCTCCTGATGGTGCTAGTGTTGTCCTGGAGGACAGTGCTCCTGAAGGTGCTAGTGTTGTCCTGGAGGACAGTGCTCCTGAGGGTGCTAGTGTTGTCCTGGAGGACAGTGCTCCTGAGGGTGCTAATGTTGTCCTGGAGGACAGTGCTCCTGAGGGTGCTAGTGTTGTCCTGGAGGACAGTGCTCCTGAGGGTGCTAGTGTTGTCCTGGAGGACAGTGCTCCTGAGGGTGCTAGTGTTGTCCTGGAGGACAGTGCTCCTGAGGGTGCTAGTGTTGTCCTGGAGGACAGTGCTCCTGAGGGTGCTAGTGTTGTCCTGGAGGACAGTGCTCCTGAAGGTGCTAGTGTTGTCCTGGAGGACAGTGCTCCTGAAGGTGCTAGTGTTGTCCTGGAGGACAGTGAACCAAAAGGAGATATTGGCCCTGGTGATAAAACAAAGACAACGATATTCATTTCACAGAGGTACAAAATAGCGATACTGCTGGAGATGGAACAAAAGGGGATGATGCCTCAGGGAACAGTGTCAACACATTACCAGCAAAACCTGGTGGAAGCACTGATGTCCATACAGGGGGAATAGATAAGGGGCAGACAGAAAAAAAGGCACCACAAGCGAACGCAGCTACAATAAATCCTAGCAAACAGAATTGCAATCTATGAAAGGTATATCTGGTAAAACAGGTGGGACATGCACCTTTGACCATCCCAAAAAATGCCACACCCACATGAGAACAGGAGAGTGCAACTCCCCTTCCTGTAACTTATTTCACCCCAAAATGTGTCACTCGTCACTCCATGAAAGAAAATGCTACAACGCATACTGCCAGGCACATCATCTAAAGGGAACAAGACGACACAGACCAGCCAGACTGTTAAACAAAAGAGGGTAGCCATAACCTCTCCAGGGAAATAAGTTTTTTAGGGCCAGGAGGGAAAAAAGACTGGCAATAAATGACAATAATCCTACACCAACTGAAAACACTTCTGGAGCAGAGGCACAGTCATTGGTCTCCACTCCAGAACAACAGATATTAGAGCCAGAAAATAAATCCCTCTAAATTCCACCAATATAACGACATTTGTCTTTGCAAACATATGGGGTCTAAAGCCGTCAAAAAACAAAAAAAATCCTTACATCAAGGGAATGCTCACGGAGTCAAATGCAATGTTTGTAGCATTCACAGAGACCCACATAAAGGATCATTATTACAACGAAATATGGATCCAGGTTATAACCTATTCAGATGCAACAGACTAAACAGGCAACAAGGGCAGGTTGGCCTGTACGTCACAGAGTCGCTCATTTGCTCAGAACTACTAAACACCTCAAATGATGTAGTTGAAGTTTTGGCAGTAAAGATTGAAAACAAAAACCTTGTCATTGTGGTTGTATACAAGCCTCCAGATGCAACTTTCCAACATTTCCGAGAGCAGCTTTTGAAAATTGACGACTGTCTGGAAAATCTCCCAACTCCTGCCCCAAACATCTTACTACTATGAGATTTCAACTTGAGACACCTAAAATGGAGGAGTATATCAAACAATGCTTTAGCAGAGATCACCCCAGGAGGCAGCGCAGATGAAAATTCACACACACACGAACTATTAAATATATGCACCAAATTCACCTTAAAGCACCAAATATTAACGTCTACAAGACTAGAAAATACGCTGGACCTCATCTTCACTAACAACATCGATGTGATACGTAATATAACTGTATCAAAGACAATACACTCAGATCACAACATAATAGAGGTACAGACATGTATGCACAGTGCTCCAGACCAGTAAAAAGAGAAGATGTAAACTAGAAAGAGAGACGTTCCCTATACAAATGAAGGCAAAGAGTCACAGAGCTGCTGAGAGGGGCCAATATATCTGAAATACGAAGGGAGGCACTGGTCAATGAAATTGCAAATATCGAACTTAAGCTGAAGGAATCTTACAGGAGACAAGAATCGCAGGAAGAACTAAAAATCATAAAGGAAATTGAGAAAAAAACAAAATACTTCTTCTCTTATGCCAGATCTAAGGAAAAAACAACATCAAGTATTGGGCCCCTGCTTAGGAGGGATGGAACATACACAGATGACAGACAAGAAATGAGTGAGATATTTAAGTCCCAATAAGACTCAGTGTTCAGCGAGCCGCTGCCCAAACTAAGGGTCGACAATTCAAATGAATTCTTTTTGAACGAGACCCAAAATTTGGTCATCTCAAAAATTTCGGATATTATCCTAACTCCACAAGACTGAAAAGGCAATAAATGACATGCCTTTGCACTCTGCCTCAGGTCCAGACTCATGGAACGATGTGTTCATCAAGAATTGCAAGAAGCTCCTGTCGTGTGCCTTCAGCATTCTATGGAGAGGGAGCATGGACACAGGGGTCATCCAACACTCACTAAAAAGAACAGACATAGCCCCACTCTACAAGGGTGGCAGTAAAGCAATTGCAAAGAACTACAGACCGATAGCACTAACATCCCATATCATAAAATTTTTTGAGAGGGTTCTAAGAAGCAAGATCGCCAACCACCTAGACACCCATCAATTGCAAAACCCAGGGCAACACGGGTTTAGAGCAGGTCGCTCCTGCCTGTCCCAGCTAGTGGACCACTATGTCAAGGTCCTGGATGCTGTAGAGGATAAACAAAATACAGATGTAGTATACACAGACTTTGCAAAAGCTTTCGACAAGTGTGACCATGGTGTAATAGCGCACAAAATGCGTGATAAAGGAATAACAGGAAAAGTTGGTAGATGGAGCTATAGCTTCCTGACAAATAGAACACAAAGAGTAATAGTAAACAGAGAGAGTAAAGTCCGAGGCAGCTACGGTGAAAAGCTGTTCCACAAGGCACAATACTTTTTCCCGCCGATGTCAGGTCTATCTTAATGAATGAGAAATCCGTTGTCTTAAAGAAAGTGAAGACCTTACTTATGCTATGGCTGTCTCTGGCCTCTGCCTTCAGGGAAATGTGTTCCTTATTCACGAGTAGCTAGGAGACCTCTAACCTTGATGGTCGCCTGTTACGCAGAAATTGAGATTACCTGAGGCCTAATGCCTTGTCTAAGGGCAAAGGGTAAAAGTTACACAAATCCCCTGTAAAACTAGGCCTCCCAGGTCTATCCCCATTGAAATAGAAGGTTTTAAACTCTTGTTTAGTGCTCCAATGGGTTGGGGTATCCGAAGGTTCACACAAAAATTCCTAATTTATAAAAAATATAAATTTATTTGTTATATTAACAATATATACACACTCCCAAAACACACCCTCCTATTTCTCTTATGGCTGAAACACCTCCAACCAGATTCATGAAGAGGCTGCAAGCTGGGAAGTCGCCGCAAAATAAACAAACACAGTGTATGGAGGTAGCGTCGGTTCCTAGCGTCGCCACACTACCCTACTCTCCTGCCGAAAACATGTTATCCCAAATTCACCAGCTCTCACTCAACCAACCGAGCCCTGACCACATCAGAGCCCCAGAGAGCATGCTGGTACGCATTAGAACAGCCCACAGCGTGGACTTCCCAGCCGGAGAAGTACAAAAACTTAGCTCAAATACAATGCCCCTGGCCACCATCTCCGCTCCATGCTGCCTCCATGTCTACTTGGAGATAATTCCAGGGGTCAACGCCCCCGCGGCCCGGTCTGTGACCAGGCCTCCTGTTGGACCAGAGCCTGATCAACCAGGCTGTTACTGCTGGCCGCACGCAGTCCAACGTACGAACCACAGCCCGGCTGATCAGGTACCGACTTGAGGTGCCTCCATTTTCAGCGACCCAAGCCAACCCTCTCACCCAACCACAGTTGGAAAATAAATCCCTAGCTGGATTTCCTTAATTCACAGCTTAAACTACTTTACAGTACCCACAAAATGCATAGCATATTTCTAAAATTATGGTTGACATTTATCCAAAGGTTATACATTATTATTATGTTCTCCACTATCTATATATTTACGTATATTCATGTCATGCAGAACCATGCATAACACCCCCACCCCAAGACCATAGGTCTCACTCTGCTAGCGGGGTCCACATGGACACCGCTAGGCAAAAGAGGAAAAAAAAGAAATGAACATAAACATTATAACTGGAGAATTACTGCCAGACAATCATAGACTTTTTGGCACTGCGCATAAGGAAATATTAATTAACAGACTGAGGCTACTAGACTGCGGACATGTGAAACTCGCCTAACATAAAAGTGATCAAGTACTATGCCAAACGAGCCCACAGTCACGCTCTGACAAAATTATGTCAGGAAAAGACACCATCACAACACAGCGATGGCCACACACTGGCGTTGATGATTTTACCTAAATTACAACAAGCAACATTATAACGTAATTAGTGAACTTTGTACATACTACCCTGAGAAGTGCCATTTAATAACATAATAATAATAATAATAATAATAATAATAATAATAATAATAATAATAATAATAATAATAATAATAATAATAATTAATAATAATATTAATAATAATAATTAATAATAATATAATAATAATAATAATAATAATAATAATAATAATAATTTATTTAGACATGATACAATGATACATAGTTGGGTAGACATGATACATAGGTATAAATGAGATGTACATGCCAAAAGCCCCTAATATGCTGTGCATTGCGGGCATTCTTAGGACTATTTAATAGTAGACTACATGGTAAAAAATTATGGTTGATAATTTATAAAATAAGTATAATTGTGTATCTAAGTTATAAAGTTTGAATATAAGTTGAACATATCAATTAATTGTAGCAATGCAACTAATTGAGTGAGATAAAAATTTAAAACAATTAATTGCATTGCAGTTAGTTTACGTGGTCATTATAATGTAAATGTTATAGAAACAGTTAGCTTAGTATGTATTATTCGTAACAGGTTTTTACATTTAAGTGATTAATCAGGTTTTTACATTTAAGTGATTATTCTACTTTGTTGGGAATGTTTGATATTGAGCATTTAGGTTTGGGTGAGAAGGTGGTTTTTTAGCATCGTTTTGAATTGGGGTACAGGCAGGGTTTCTTTGGCAATGACAGGTAATGAATTCCAAATTTTCGTGCCTTTTATATGCATTGAGTTTTTGCATAGTGTTAGATGGACACGGGGAACATCGAGGAGTGATCTGTGACTAGTGTTATGGTCATGTGTCCTGTTAAAATTGGTAAGGAGAAGTTTGAGTGGTGGGTTAAAATTTGCATAGAGTGTTCTATGTATGTAATAGGCACAGTAAAAAGTATGGATGTCTTGTATGGTGAGTAAGTTTAGGTTTTTGAATATTGGTGGAGTATGTTGTCTGGAGTGTGAATTTGTTATCATTCTAACTGCTGCCTTTTGTTGTGTTATTAATGGTCTGAGATGAGTTATTGATGTAGAGCCCCATGCGCTAAAACACACACAAGTGCTAAGTATCACAACTATTGATTTCCCATCTATCTCGATACATATCAGTAATGTTGTAAGACAGATTAAAAATATGTATGACACCACAAAAACTTTGAAACCGGAACACTATCAAAGAGTAGTGAAAAGAAAGAGAGAAAAATTTTTTTACTTATTAAATTCTACGTAGAAAGAAAGATCACATAACCACCCCATCTCACTGCAATCTTTAGTAAATAAAACTGGTTCCCCATGACACACCTCTGCGAGAATCAGGAGAGCATGGGAGAGGAAAAAAAAATAATATCAGGCCCCAAAAACCGGGTGAATAGTCACATAAATTTTGTTGGCGGGACTGTGGCCATAAAACACTGGAGTCATCACCAAAGACCCCTCAAAAAGGTGGACCTACCAGGCCGGCACCTACATTCATTCCAAGAACCCTGGAGTCACCCCAATGGTGATCCAAAAAAAAAAAGACCTGGAGAAGCAAAACACACCGGATCATGTGATATGACCCAAAAAAGTGGGGGCATCACCGCCAGCCCCACATTCACCCAAAACTTTAGGTCCAACAGCCCCTGTACCAACATAAAACACAGGTGAGGCGTACCAGCCAACACCAAAACACAGGTGAGGCGTACCAGCCAACACCTAAAAAAAAAAAAAAACGGAGCATACCTTACCTAGGCATGGCACCTCATGTGATTACCCCCAAAACACACAATAGGGAATTCTGATACCTCCAACTCCTCTCAACCTGCCCTTCTCCTTTTTGGTGGTCCAAGGTTCTATTTACTCGTCTACCGCAAATCACTGCAAAACAAGAACAGATAAGTGATCTATACACTACATCGTGTACATTATTTACACACAAAACACTTGATCAGCAACCACATTCTCCATTCCCTTCACGTTATGAATCACCAGGTTAAGAAGTTGGAAAAACAAGGCCCACCTAGTGAGTTTCTGATGGTGGTTCCTCATTAAGTGAAGGAAATATACTGGACTGTAGTCACTAGAGACCTTAACAGGATGCAGAGACCCTGTTACATACACAGAAAAGAAATTTTGCACTCCCAGAACTAAAACCAGAGCTTCCTTGCTATGGTGACATAGCGTCCTTGGTGTCTGTTATATTTCTCTGAGAAGTAACTGACTGGCATTACTTGCCCTACTCTACCCTGCAACAAGACTGCCCCAACCCCCGTATCATTTTGCACAACCCAGGGTAGGTAACTCAAATTTACAAATAAAAGATCATGAGGGTTAATATCATACAGATGGTTCTTATACAAAGATATTAAAATTACACTTATGGGTGTGTCCTTGGCACATAGGGTAATTGGAATCAAATAATACCGCCACAACCTCACAACTGTGGTATCTAGTACATCAATGAAATTATTCATAAGAGGGAACTCTCGAACATTAGTTAGCAAATTTACTTTGTGGAAGTCAGTGAACCTGCTGAGAGGGTCATCGAGGGTCATTGAAAGGTCACGTCCACTGACTCTCGCTAAGTACCATGAAAAGATAAAAAAAAAAACTTCACATCTTCCTCACTGCATGTCTCTTCCCACAAGGTTATGTTGCCCCACACAGGCTGACTGTGCTCAGCCACATTTATCTCATACGGATTCACCTGGCCCCCATTTTCAGCATCCCAAAACTCCTTCGCAAAGGTCCACCATGGCTGAGCCACCACTACAACCCTTCTTTCAGTAGGTCCAACTCTTCCCCAATCTCGTACACTTTTCCTATGTATATCATCTACATCAGGGACCTTATCCACTATCAGTTGCCATGCACAACTAATCACAGCTTTCCTAGGAGCCGGCTCCAGTATCACCACCTCCTCTCTAGCCTCCAGATCAGGTAGCACCACCTCATGGTCCCACGTTATCCTGGGCAGACTCGTAGGCTTGTTCACTAGTGCCGCCCATCTCATCTTACCCAGTCTCTGAAATTGAGAAAAAAACACCGAGGGGGAAGCATCACCATCCTCACCTAGCCCATGACTTAATGATTCCAGAGTGCTTCCCCGCACGGTAATGAAAAATAGGGGCATCCCCTCATCCCAGTTCTTCTGGTACTGGGGAAAACAAAAGTGTATCGTCCTGAGAGACTGGTAAAAACACTCTACTTTTTTGTGACTCTCAGAGTGATAAACATCCTTAAGTAAGTATCTCAAAACTACAAGACATTTTATAAAATTAGACATCTGGTTGGCTTGGTGAAAGCCTAGCTGACAAAATTTTACCAGAAATCTCAAAACCACACACACAAAAGTATTAGGGAGGGGCAGGAACTCTGGTACCCTGGTAAAAAGATAAGTGTTTGGGAAACATTTATTATTCAACTCACCCCTCTCAATACTGGAATATTCTCCACCGGGAATCTGTAGAGAATTCAGAAACTTATCCTCAAACGGCTCTGACATGACTGCTTGATCACATACTCTGTAAAATAAACATTTGGTAAATTTTGTAATCACTTCCCCCGTAACAGCTGCCAACTGAATAGCCTTCAAGGAGTCACCACCACCCTTAACCTTACCCAGCTGCGTCAGAGGCCGGGTAGTCACTCCCATGTCAGCACCGAGACCTCCCCCTAAGCCAGGTTTGACCTGGGCCGGGTTATCACTGCCCAGTCTCCTGCAGGTCAGACTCAATGAACAGGTTCCCCAGGCCACAGTCACCACCGTCAGTAAAAAGATCAAGGCAGGGTACAGAAGTTCTTCTCTTGCTTACCTGGCTATTCTTAGTACACACTGAAAATCTGTCAGTCACCGTTACTCCAGTTTGTGCATTACCACCTGTTAAACCAAGGTCCTGTGAAACCAAACATTCCTCACTGTCGAGGAGACCCAAAACATTGTTGCCTAGTAATACCTACAGGGAGGTACCCAGACTGGTACGCAGACTCCACCCATAACTTGTGCACCGGAGTCTTGACAATACCTCCAGTAATCCCTTTGAGAAAAATGTGCTAACCAGTGTATGTGTCACTCGACACTGGCAATACACCCCTGCGAAGCAAGGTGTATGTGCTACCAGTGTCCCTTAAAGATACAACACCTGATACCCTACCTGCATTTTGGTGTAAGGCCACGGTAGACTTGCTGGAATAGACCTTCATCCGAGGGTCTTAGACAGCTGGTCTTCTTTGTGTACCTTGGGGAAAGACTGCAACGCAAGCAACAGCATGTGTAACTGGTGTACTTAGTGGAGAGGCATCTGCTGCAGCCTGGTCTCTAAGCATCTGTCTACAATATGGCTGCAGGTGGCCCTGTTTATTACAATAATTACAGTAATAAGGTGTAAAGGCTCCCTGCACATTTGACCTAGTGTAGACAGCCTGACTGTCTGCATAGACAGCCCATGCTGTCTGCCAGCTGAGTTCATATTTCGCGCCATGCTAGTTCCCATAGTTTCTGCCAGAGGGCAAGTCTGTAGGCATACCCATGTGAGTCTGCCTCACCCCTGCCTCTCCCTCACTTGGCGCCCAAACTTCAGTCAGTCAACAGGCCTAACTCGTCTCCCTCTCGCAAGGCGCATGGCCCTGGGCCATGGCCACAGACACGCAGCCTGTGAACTCGCACCTTTATACAAATAAAGTAAGAAGCCTACAAAGCCTTATCATTACATTCCCGCTACCAAGAAAACTCCAAATAACACATCGTTATAAATGGTGCCAGCTGTGCCTCGCAGCAGTTGTGTTTGCCCGCGAGGGGAGGAAGAGCAATGAAGTTATCTACCACTTCATCAGTCTCTACAAGAAGCATCCATCTCTCAACGAGTTATCCTGATGTCTGTCTGCTAATCTCAGCATCCAGACACAGATACATGCAGGATCCAGGTTGAAATTTGTTGAATTCTCCGAGAAATGACGTCACTGACTTCACGCCACAGCGTCCCATGCTGTTTCTCAGTCACGTGCTCAGCCTTGCCAGCATGTTCTGCTGATGTTGTTCAGCTCAGCACAACTATTTCAGCACTTCAGAGGTGAGTTTGTGGTGATTTCAGCGTCTAGTGTGAGTGTTCCTCTCCGAGTTTGTGGGTAGGTGGGGACGGCCGGGTCCTTCGCCTCTCACCCAAACACTCATGCGCCGACTCTCACCACTCACTGCCCACTCCCTCTATGCTGTTTTCTGTGAATTTCCTTGTGAATTCTTGCCAGAGCTGTGTATCAGTGTCCGAGGCCACTCGAAGCCACGTGTGACCAAGCCCCCTGATCAGCACGCCATGTGGGTAAGCCAGATCAGCAAGCCACGCTGTGGTCTGCACCCACATCAACCCATGACGTCACCACCATGCTGCTGACGTCACGATGCTGCCGACTCCATGACGTCACTCCACCGATGTCACTTCGCGATGTCACCCCATGACATCCGTCATCATGTCACTCCAGAACGTCACCTCGCGACGTCACCCACGTTGTTGCCTGACGTTCCTCGCGACGTCTGCTGACATCACTCGCGATGTCACGCCTTACATTACCCATATGATGTCCCGAGTGCTGTAGTTTCACAGTGTGCATTTTATTACCATTATTTGTCGAGTAGTTTGAGAGAAGATATAAGTCGAGTTTTCATTAATTATTTCTCTCAGTCAGTATTCTCAAATGATCGAGTATTGCTTAGTGACGATTTTTACACAGAAAAGCGTCATTTGCTAGTAAGCTATGTTGTACCACATGTGCAGTATGTGTGCAGATTCTCGTGTGTCCTATGTAGCACCTGTGTGTTACTTTGTCACCCGGTGTGACCAGCGCCCCGTGCGCTTGACAGCTGACATTTGTCAGTCCAGGCGTCAGTTACTAGCGTTCGAGCGCCTTGTACAGAAAGCTCTTATTGTTCGCCACTCGTAGATGCCTTTGCTGAATCGTACCCACGACGATTCTCCCATCGAGACCGTTCCACTACACCTCCTAGACCGTCAGTCCAGTTATTGCAGATGACCAGTCTGGGGACGCTTACACTGCCCTCTGCTGTTACTTCTACTGTCGAGAGATGACACTCGTCGAGCCGCAGTTAAGCCTGTTGGCAGGCGATTGTCAGCCTCGTGTCACAGCTTCAGTGAGCAGCCTGCACAAAGTTGATGTCACTTTGACTGCTAGCCCACTCACTGCAGTTTGGTGTATGCTATTACGACCTCCAGATGTTTCGCTGAGTCGTCCCTGCCACGACTCACTCCACACTCGCCAGCAGCGACAGCTCCAGCGACAGTACCAGTCGAGGAATGTCCTCCTGAGTCGCTTGCCAGTCCTGTCCTGTTGCGACTACTGACGACGCCTCACTCGAGGGCACCAGCAGGTGTGCCCCAAGTTGAGTGAACCCTGCAGTGACTACTACGATGTCTGCTTCACCTCCCAGAGGAGACCGTACCCTGTTACGTCACAGCTATGTCTCCCGTGTTGCAGTATGTATCCAGACGCAGGAAGGTGTGCAGTGCTGCATCGACGCTCACTGCCTTAGACCACGAAGCACACCATTTTTTTCTTCCCTCTCTGGAGGAAGTTTTTTTTTTCTATGTCCATATGTTTATGTATATATGTATTTTTCTTTTGTGTTCTGTGACCTGTTCTTGCGAGAGACCCGAGTTTTTTTTTAATGACATTCATGGTCGGGTCGACCATGGGTGAGTGACCGAGCGATGTAGACAGCCTGACTGTCTGCATAGACAGCCCATGCTGTCTGCCAGCTGAGTTCATATTTCGCGCCATGCTAGTTCCCATAGTTTTTGCCAGAGGGCAAGCCTGTAGGCATACCCATGTGAGTCTGCCTCACCCCTGCCTCTCCCTCACTTGGCGAACAAACTTCAGTCAGTCAACAGGCCTAACTCGTCTCCCTCTCACAAGGGGAATGGCCCTGGGCCATGGCCACAGACACGCAGCCTGTGAACTCGCACCTTTATACAAATAAAGTAAGAAGCCTCCGAAGCCTTATCATTACATACCTGCTCCCCAAAACGCCAAATAACACATCGTTATAGGTTGGGTCTCTTGACACTGAAGACCCGGGCTCGTCCTACCTGTTCCCTGGAGTCCTGGACCAGTGGCATCGGACTTAAAACTTTCCTGGGTAGGTAATGGAAAATTAGTCTTATTAAAACTCTGGTGGGTATTTGGCTGGAAAACAGGTGGTTTAAACTTCTGAAATTTCTTATTCCTACTGGTAGGTGGAGAAAACTTACCATTATTAGTAGGTGGTGGGTGATAATTACTACCAAATTTTTGGTTAGCTAAAAATCTATCACCCAGCTCTAAAGCATACTTAAAATCATCCGGATCCTTCTCCTCAAGGTATGCCTTAAGGTCCGGAGGAACATTTCTCAAAAGATCCTCTAGCAAGGTTAAGGTACGCACTCTCTCATAACTGTCCCTCACCTCTGATCCCCTCTCCAACTTGCTGTTTATAGCCCAGGCACTATTTTTTGCCCTGCAGCGCTGAATGACCCTTGTCGGTTTAGCGCTTTATTTGATTATAATAAAAGCTGACTTAAGAGTCCTGTGCAGCAGCCTGGTCCTTAAGCATATATTCTGCAATACTGCTGTAAGTGACCCTTCTTATTACAGTAAGTACAATTATAAACTTTAAAGGTACCATGCCCACCTTGTCCTTGGGGAACTGGGCTTTTCCTACCTGTTTCCTGATTTCCTGCACCTGAAACGGACTTAACACTTCCTTGAGCAGGAAGCTGAGAAGTAGACTTAAATCCCTGGGAACCAGGATTCTGGTGTTTAGTAGGCTGAAAACTCTTTGGATTATAAGGCTGTACAAAATTTGGCTTAAGCCTGTGAAATTTCTTACTCCTCATAGTTAGTGGAGAAAAAATATTATTAACATGATCTGAGTGATAACTACTTCCAACTTTATGGGTTGGCTAAAAACCTTTCACCCAACTCTAGAGTATGGTTAAAATCATTAAGGTCAGGAGGTACACTGTTCAAAAGATCCTCTAGTAAAATTAAAGTGATTACACCTTCATAATCACCTACAACATCCTTGGAGTGCCACCATTTAGTCAGGAGCGACATCTTCTCCTTCCCATACTCCACCAAGGATTGTCCTTCCTGAAACTTTAAACCTCTAAACTTCTGCCTATACCTCTGGCAATATCTGATAAGCCAACACCACATCTTTCATCTTCTCATAATCTGAAAATTCATGTTCCTATAGAGAACTAACAGCTTGTAACACTTTACCAATTAACTGGGTTCTGGTTAATGTGGCCCAGTTACTGTCTGGCCACTTTTGGGATTTTGCTATTTTTTCAAACAGTGTGAAAAAATTATCAGGATCTTTTCCCAAAAATTTTGGGAGAAACTTTATAGCGTGTTCCAAATTAAATATGTCTACCTTGTTACCTGTTACATTTTGTGAAGCAACAAACTCTCTTGCTTTCTTTCTCTCTTTAGCCCTAAAGATTTCTAACTCTTTCTCTTCCCATATTTTAGTACGCTCAATCATTCTCAGATCTTTCTCTTTCATAATTAGAGTTAATTTTAGTCTTAATATCTCTGCTTCATTACTCTCATTATTAACAGTGGGGCTTCATCCAGGATCTCCTCCCAGACCCCCGTCACTACAGGAATCTCTACTGTTTACACACATCTTAGAAATTAATAGCACAAAACATTTGCTTATTATGGTAGAAATTACTTATATAAAATAATAAATTACACAGCAAAGCACATAGGTACATTAAATTATTATATGCACAGAGAATTATTATTGTTAAATAACTCCCCAAATCACTAAATGTGCACACACAAAAATCAGGCAGAAAAATAATTGTATTAATTACACCTGAAAAAAGTTATTACTATCAATATTTTAATCCTTCCTTGACTCTCCAGGTTTCAAATGTGAATTATCATTATAAATTTGATAATTCTCCCAGACAGGCCCCCATGTTACGCCTTTTGACTGCGTAACGTAAATAAAAGTCATGGCTCCTAAAGGGTAAATGACCTGCCTAGTCTAGGAGCATTTATATTATTTAAAATAGAAAAAGAAACCACGCTAGGGCCAGCATGTACATTCATAGAAATTATGAAGCATAAATTTAAATGGTCAATGTATTGCGAGGAAGGACACATAAAATATATTTTAATAGTACACAACATATAACCTATTCTACTACATCCCAACATCACTACACTCCAGTACTGACATCCCATCATCACTACACTCCAGTACTGACATCCCAACATCACTACACTCCAGTACTGACATCCCAGCATCACTACATTCCAGTACTGACATCCCAACATCACTACACTCCAGTACTGACATCCCAACATCACTACACTCCAGTACATCCCAACATCACTACACTCCAGTACTGACATTAGCTCACTAGCACCCACACTGCTACTAGTGAGTAAAACAAAATATATAAACATTTATAAACTGGGAGGCTCCATGACACCCCCCCCCCACCTTCTGCCGGTCTGTCTACCAGCAGGCAAACACGCCATACAGTACTCTCCCACTCTGCACACTAGAGACTTACAGGTAAACGTGAGAGCACTTAAAACAATAAAATAACCTATGGTATAAACTTACAAAAAATAACCATCCCTATAAAAAACCAACCCAGTGGTACCTCGAGTTACGATGGTCCCCAAAATCGCCCTTTTATGTAAGTTTATTTTTTTAAATGCTTTTGTAGGTATATTTTTGGGGTGTAAAAGGACTAGTCTATTTTACATTATTCCTTATGGGGATAAATTCGTTTGGTAATGGCACTTGAACAGCATTCTCGAACAAAATATCGTAACTCGAGGTACCACTGGTGACGTAGGACGTCTTGGTGCAGGTGCTGTGCTCCACAAACTGACACACACACCTCACGCTCCTCTCCTGGCCACTCTGACTGAGCCCCTCATGCTCCTCTCCTGGCCACTCTGACTGAGCCCCTCACGCTCCTCTCCTGGCCACTCTGACTGAGCCCCTCACGCTCCTCTCATGGCCACTCTGACTGAGCCCCTCATGCTCCTCTCCTGGCCACTCTGACTGAGCCCCTCACGCTGGTATCCTGGCCACTCTGACTGAGCCCCTCACGCTGGTATCCTGGCCACTCTGACTGAGCCCCTCACGCTCCTCTCCTGGCCACTCTGACTGAGCCCCTCACGCTCCTCTCATGGCCACTCTGACTGAGCCTCATGCTCCTCTCCTGGCCACCTGACTGACCCTCCGCGTATCCTGGCCACTCTGACTGAGCCCCTCACGCTCGTATCCTGGCCACTCTGACTGAGCCCCTCATGCTCCTCTCCTGGCCACTCTGACTGAGCCCCTCACGCTCCTCTCATGGCCACTCTGACTGAGCCCCTCATGCTCCTCTCCTGGCCACTCTGACTGAGCCCCTCACGCTGGTATCCTGGCCACTCTGACTGAGCCCCTCACGCTGGTATCCTGGCCACTCTGACTGAGCCCCTCACGCTGGTATCCTGGCCACTCTGACTGAGCCCCTCACGCTCCTCTCCTAGCCACTCTGACTGAGCCCCTCACGCTCCTCTCCTGGCCACTCTGACTGAGTCCCTCACGCTGGTATCCTGGCCACTCTGACTGAGCCCCTCACGCTGGTATCCTGGCCACTCTGACTGAGCCCCTCACGCTCCTCTCCTGGTCACTCTGACTGAGCCCCTCACGCCCCTCTTCTGGCCACTCTGACTGAGCCTCTCACGCTCCTCTCCTGGCCACCCTGACTGAGCCCCTCACGCTGGTATCCTGGCCACTCTGACTGAGCCCCTCACGCTGGTATCCTGGCCACTCTGACTGAGCCCCTCACGCTGGTATCCTGGCCACTCTGACTGAGCCCCTCACGCTCCTCTCCTGGCCACTCTGACTGAGCCCCTCACGCTCCTCTCCTGGCCACCCTGACTGAGCCCCTCACGCTCGTATCCTGGCCACTCTGACTGAGCCCCTCACGCTGATATCCTGGCCACTCTGACTGAGCCCCTCACGCTCGTATCCTGGCCACTCTGACTTAGCCCCTCACGCTGGTATCCTGGCCACTCTGACTGAGCCCCTCACGCTGGTATCCTGGCCACTCTGACTGAGCCCCTCAAGCTGGTATCCTGGCCACTCTGACTGAGCCCCTCACGCTGGTATCCTGGCCACTCTGACTGAGCTCCTCACGCTGGTATCCTGGCCACTCTGACTGAGCCCCTCACGCTGGTATCCTGGCCACTCTGACTGAGCCCCTCACGCTGGTATCCTGGCCACTCTGACTGAGCCCCTCACGCTGGTATCCTGGCCACTCTGACTGAGCCCCTCACGCTGGTATCCTGGCCACTCTGACTGACCAGCAATAATAGGCATCCGGTTTCAGAACTAATCACGGAAAATGATATTATATATGGTGCGGGTTTTTTATACAATATTCATCAACATACTACGTAATATTTGTTTTTTTTTTATTAAATTACAGAATTTGTAGTATATTTTCATTCATCATTGATCCATTCTTACGGTGTCCATGAAAGTCCAGTTATTTTATATATTAATATTTTCTAAACGAATAAAAAATCTGATAGGATGTGTACTGCTTCACGTAAGACCTGTGCCGCTCTGTCAGAATTATTGTTATTATCTTACATCCTAAATATCCTATATGAATCCTGAACATTTTTGTCTCTTCTGCTAGAACTTTATTTTCTTTTGAATCTGTTACTACTAATAAGAGCAGGTGGTGGCAGCTTATATTATTAAGGTAATTATCCTATTTTCTCTCTGGTTCCCCCTTTCCTTTTTTTCAATTACCCCAACTTCAGCCTATGGGAGTGTAGTGACTACGGTTTTATACAATAACCTCGTAGCCCCAGGCTGGGACTATGGCTGGTCACTTCATTTCAGGTCAGTACTACCATTGCAGGATCAGTAGAAATTTGTTTTAAGTATTTGTTTAAGGGTTTATTGCATTGCTCCTTTCACTTCTTAGTTCCTTCTTCCCATTGTTTAGTTTCTTCACTCGTTATCAGGTAACGCATGCAAGGGTAATGCCAGAGGCTCTTCTTGCGCCTCAATTTATGATTGTAATGTAAACCTATGTACACGAGCAAAGAAATAAAATTGTATATTGTATATATTGTACATGCATTGTAATAGATTGTTTCATGCAAGGAAGTTTATTTAACGAGATTACCTCCCGGAGAGGCAGTGTATATCTCCCGGAGAGGCAGTGTGTATCTCCCGGAGAGGCAGTGTGTATCTCCCGGAGAGGCAGTGTATACCTCACGGAGAGGCAGTGTATATCTCCCGGAGAGGCAGTGTATATCTCCCGGAGAGGCAGTGTATATCTCCCGGAGAGGCAGTGTATATCTCCCGGAGAGGCAGTGTATATCTCCCGGAGAGATAGTGTATATCTCCCGGAGAGGCAGTGTATATCTCCCGGAGAGGCAGTGTATATCTCCCGGAGAGGCAGTGTATATCTCCCGGAGTTAATGTGTTTCAAGGGATGATGTTTCCAGGTGATTCAAGAAAGTGTTCAGGGAATGGTAAGAGTGATCAAGAAAATGTGTTTGTAAAAGTAATTTGCTTCAAGAGAGTTTTCTTTAGTAATACATGGTAATACATGCTCAGTAAAGGTAGCGCGTGTAGGTAATATTGTTTTATATAAAGGTAATGCTTCCAAGTGCGTAGTTGTAGATTTTGTGTAGCAAAGAGGAATATTTAAAAGAAAGAACACTGTGGGTGAAATTCTGTTCCAAGTTTGGTAAATCAGATAATGAAACTCACAAAATGCTTCAAGAAGCATTTGGTGATGAAGCAATGGACCAGACACATGTTTTGAATGGTTTCCTCAGTTCAACGCAGAATGAACGTCAGTTGAGGATGATAAGTACTCTAGTTAACCATCACCGTCAAAAACAGACTCCACCACTGAAAAAATGAGGAAGGTTATTCATGAAGATCATCGTCAGAATATCCAGGACACTGCAAGTGCTGTGGGAATTTCTTATGGGTCATGTCAAAGCATTTTGACAAAAGATTTGAACATGAGGCGAGTGACTGCAAAATTTGTGCCCTACTTGCTAACTCAAGATCAAAAAGACCATCGTTTTCTAGCCATAAACAACATAGTGGTCGTCCCCCACAATCCCTACTCCCCAGATCTAGCACCCGGTGACTTCTTTCTCTCACCAAAAATTAAAAAGGCACTCAAGGGGCGGCTTTTTAACAACGTGGAGGAGATTCAAGCAGAGTGGCAGGCTGCACTAAAAGCCGTTAGAAAAAAAAGAGTTACGGAAATATTTCGAGAAGTGTCAGAGTCGCTGAGATCAGTGTACAGCTTCCCAGGAGTACTTCGACGCAGACAGCTTCAACTAGGTGATTAAATAAGCCTATATACGTTTTTTCCCCGCGGCAGTATGGGAACTTTTTTGATAGCACCTCGTATGTTACTTATTCTCCTCCTTTGTAAGATTGTTATGATCAAGGTTCATGGATCAGAACATTGTCTAACAGATAAGTACAAGTGTTTGTTTACGTCTCTTTCTAAACCATTCTTGAACGTACCAATGTGGTGATCTTGTACTCCTCAAAGTACCAGTGTGGTGATCTTGTACTCCTCAAAGTACCAGTGTGGTGATCTTGTACTCCTCAAAGTACCAGTGTGGTGATCTTGTACTCCTCAAAGTACCAGTGTGGTGATCTTGTACTCCTCAAAGTACCAGTGTGGTGATCTTGTACTCCTCAAAGTACCAGTGTGGTGATCTGTATCCCAAAGTACCAGTGTGGTGATCTTGTACTCCTCAAAGTACCAGTGTGGTGATCTTGTACTCCTCAAAGTACCAGTATGATGATCTTGTACTCCTCAAAGTACCAGTGTGAGGATCTTGTACTCCTCAAAGTACCAGTGTGATGATCTTGTACTCCTTAGAGTACCAGTGTGATGATTTTGTACTCCTCAAAGTACCAGTGTGGTGAACTTTTTTTTTTTTTTTTTTTTTTTTTTATATTTTATTTAAGACAAATATATACAAAAACATAAACTATATATGCTCATGGACAAAACAGGCCATTTAAAAAACCACAAACAGAACATAAAAAACATATCTATCAATATATCCAAAAACAACCCGTGCAAACTGCACACAATATAACAATATGTTCAACAAAACCTACACCTTGTCTTATTCTTAATGGGTCTATACAAACAAACAAAACTATACAATGAAACCGTACATTCATGGTCCAAAAACACCTGAATAAGAAACCTTATGTTTTTATGAAAACAGGTGATTTACCATAACACACAACAAAAACTGTACCCCATAACAAGAGGTTACACGACAACAGTTTCTCAAAAGAAACATTATCATCTGGTAACTTACGTAGACAACACTATGTCTACAGCACAACGTCACACAACTACACCGAAAAATCTGCCACAATACACGTTCGTGGTGCACACATAGAAAAACACACTAGAAAATTAACACGTTATACAATCAGATGCTGCACAAAATTGTAAGTTCTAACAAAATATAATAAACACATACACAGCAAAACATAACCTAGAAATTACAACAGAAACCTAGTGAGTTATCATTAACCTTTTCACAATAAGTATCAGCATCGCCTCAACTCTACAAAATTACATAAATTGACATTCACATTATACAATAGCCGGACATATCCTTATGAGTTATTATTTTGAAAACACCATAACCCATCAATCAGGACCTACCACTTAATGCACTACTCAGAACTAAAAGAACAGGATCTCTTCAAATGGGATCCTAACAATTAAGTT
>WNWK01026646.1:0-27142 GCA_009830355.1 Cherax destructor | reverse complement strand
GAAAAAGGTATTAAACGGGATAACATTGGTCTGTACGTGGGTGGGGAAAAGGGAGGGGGTTTTTATCCGGGTTACCATTGGTTATTGGCTTAGAAGATTGCGATTGCAACCTGGGGTTCCCGAGAAACTGGTTCTGTTTCCTTCATGGAATCCTGGGTTTCGGGCCCAATTGATGTTATGGGTTTGACTAGGTTCAGAACTTTTATGGTGGGAGGGCCCGGGAAAAACGGCCTTCCATTGTATATTTTTGTGAAGAATTAATAAAGTGAGGAACTGGTTTCAGGGCATCCGACAGGTGGGTGGCGAAGGGTTGTCAATGCTTGGGGCGTTAAGTTTAGAAGTATGGGGTTGTTCGGATGCAGTCCAAGGGGTTTTTTTCCACTTTTTTTTGGGTGGGGGTTTTACCAAGGAACGAAAAATGTAGAAATCGTAAAGGGAAGGGACATAGATGGGAGGGGGCTTTTCTTTGGGGGGATATAGACATCTAACGATGGATGTTTTTAAAGGGGGTTACATCCACTGTGGGAATAGTTCCACGATGGAGCCGGGGTGGGCTGGTCCCCCCGGGGGAGAGGGTATTTTCGTTTTATGATAAAGTGTGCTAGTGAATAGGTGTGCAAGATGTGGAGCGGGCCTGGGAAAAGGGGGTGACCGGGGCCTTAGGCCTGGGGTACGTTTTTCGGTTTTCGTTGACTCAGACTGGGGGGGGATTAAAAAAGGGGGACACAGTGTTGGTTTTTCATTTCGGTGGAACTGTTGGTTATAAATGTCAAAAAAACTTGTTTTGCATGGAGGGGTCGGGTCATATATAGTAGATAGAGGATGGGGAGTTGGATATTAAAACGGGGTTCATAGTCCTGAGATTTTTAAGAGGCAGTGGCATTCCTATAGCCAATAAAATTTTTTTCCCTCTCGAGTGCGTTATTTTTGTGGCCTTCCCAAAGGACCGACCAAGGGAATTGACATCATGGAAAAGATTTCCCAAATTGTTTATCTGGTGGATAGAACATAGTATAAATTTGGGATGACTCTTATTAGTGTTGTTTGGGTTTTGTGTAAAAAATTTTAGGTGTTCAGATGTATATTTGTAAATGTCTGAGGTTATTTAGTTAGGTGTTTTGTGCCCAGTAAAGGGGGGGGGAATTTTGGGGGGAATGGCCTAATGTCAGAGAAAAAACGGTTTTCTGACGATATCACAAGGTCACCTAGTTTTTGGGGTTAGGGAACCGCCAAAGCATGTGAGAGTTAGGGAATTAACCTTGGGTGGTAGCTCACCTGAACAAGGCCGGTGGTAGGAGAATTGGTTTTTTAGCACCTCAAAAAAGATCGGAAACATAAACTTTGGTGCTTCTTTATCCTCATGTAACATACATGCGAGTTGGTCTGGAGTCAGTGTCGACAAAAATACTTTGTATTGAACAGATATGTGTTTCGACCATAACATGTATGGTCAAAACGGACCCTGGTAAAAAATTTGGGAAGATTTTTAAATGTATTATGGATGGGGGTGTTGTCGGTGCGATGTAATATTAATAAGTATTTTTGCACATAATTACCATTCATATTAGGTATTTCTTCTTGTAATGTATGTATCTGTATGTACCGTTTTCAATAAAATGTAAATGTATTTTGAAAAACGGTATCAACATATATAAAGTACACATGGTTAGATGACTATATTTTGTGTTGGGAGGTATGATATATTATGTTGAGAAACCTTTTTGGGCTCTCTGAACACAAATCAGTTAAGTGGGGTTTCCCTCGTGATATGTGGGGTGTTGAGCTGCGGAGGGTTCCTTCTACTAGAGTACATGATCATGTAGTCCTGTAGCTCTGTGAGGAGGGGGGTTTTTGGTTTGTACTTTGTAGGTTAGTGACATAATATTATGCTTTGTTATACTTATCATTGCCCCGAATGTTTTTTTTCCGCAACTGCGGTTAAGGGTGAACGGGTTTCATCGAATATGAAACGGCCCTGACAGGGGTATAAAAAATTTTATTATCACATACATATTTTGTTCCTGATGCCCTTTTTGTATGTACCTGTATTTCCATTTTTTTTTTTAAAACTACCCTTTTTTTTCATGCTATTCAATAACCATATTAAAAAACCCGAAGCTCACCCCAGAATTCCAAATAAAATTCACATGGTAATCTGTCCGACCCCCCGATTTTCCTGTTTTCATATCCCGAAGGGGGAAACGTATTTATGAGCTCCAATAGGCCCAAACACACAGTTTTTTCATTTGTCAAACCAACAAAAATATCCATGAACGAACAACCCCTGGCGCGAACGTTCTCGACAACCACTAAAATTTATTACGGTACACGGTACAATTATCAAAGGGAAAAAACTCATACAATCGGTATTCATTATTGTCATCCCCTCGGGGAAAGGGCTCCTCCATCGCGTACCGTAAAACTCATAATATTTTAAAACCCGGCAGTGTTGATTTGGCCACGTAAGAAAATGCCGATGGTCGATCACCCCAAGTACTTCATCAATACCAGCCTCAATGCGCCCCGGGGAAAAAGTTTTGTAGCTTTGATATTTCCTCTTTTGGTCCGGCAATGGTATCTTTCTGGGCCTGCACGTGGCTCGTAACATACATGTAATTGTTGTCGTAAATAATTTAATTCCCCTAACGTAACTGTCTCGCTTCTTTTCTCATCGCCCCAAAAAAAATTTAATCCCCCGGTTTACCTCTTAAGTCCCCCCACTTTTAGAAATTTCAACACCTACACCTTTTGTTCCGTAGATGAGACCACATCTGACCAAACAATACATGAACATCTTCCTCTTTCAAAATACTAACATTCAATTTCCAAAACCGAGGTGTTATGGGTAACCCAGTCCAAGAAAACGTACCAACCCCCATGATCGGTAAAATGTTCATCACAAGCCCGGGGCACTTGTATATCAATTGCCGGGCAACATAAATCCTATCAATTCACGCTGCATAGCCTTGTCTTAAAAAAGTGAAATCTACTCCACCAACTACGTCCCCTTCCCACATCGCGGAAACCAACTCCTTGCAAAATACACCCAAAAAGGCGGGGAAAAAAAACCCAACCCCCCGGGTTCTACACCCCGTTTGGGGGTTTGAGGAAAACGTGTGTGGTAAACCCCGGGGTTCCCGGACTGCTTATTCACTTGACTGACAACTCATCATGCAACTATATCTTTGGGACGCAGCTGCATTGTTGCGGGAACTCTTATGTGTGAGCTGTGACTAGTGATCTACCTAGTTAAACGAAAAGTGTTGGTTTGAAGTGGCACGGGGCCCCTTATCTTCATACCCCTCGCCTGCCTCCTCCCCTCCTTCCTCTATTTAGAACTCAGCCTTTCGCCTCTATTTACCTATGGTCTAGAGGCAGACCTTCCTGCCCACATACGTGCCTGAGTCCCCCTGTCAGCCCTTTGGCCAGCAGTAAACATTTCTCACCCACCATTCTTAAGAATGGGTCTCCTGTGTGATACGTGCCTGCACAAGTGTGCTAGAAGCCCCTGCAAGTTTGGGGGAGTAATATTTGTCAAGTTTTTAAGGGGTTGGGAACTTTGGGGTCTGGCTCAGCCCAGTGCCCCAAGGCACTGTACCCTGTTTGAGACTTTCACCCATATTGACTATGTGAAGAGGGTGAATGCGTGCTCCGTTACCCCTGCTATTCCCCTGTATCTTCTGTCCATTGCCCTTTAAAAACAGCATCCACTAAAGGCAGATTTCGCTGAACCAGGAGTGTATGACCAGTACCAACGTAACCCCTAATGTGGCGGGTTGAGAAAGGTGGTAGCCAAAAGGGGTGTGCTGGTAGGGGTTAAAATTATATTCGATGGAAGATGTTCCTGCCTTCACAGCTAAACTCCCCCCTTTTTACTCTTCGAACCGTTGGGTGGAGTAAAGGTATTAGACCCAAATTTTCATTCTACATCCAACACCTAGCAACGCACCCCCGCTGCCCCCCCCCCGGGGCCACACACTGACAACCCCCTCCTCCCCTTTCCTCAGCAAATCAATTGCGGTTTCTGCTTTCTCTCACTGCCTCCCTGTTACAATTTAAAACATCTATAAATTGTGTGAAAAAGGGTTTGATGCCTCCGGGGCCCAAAACTGAAGACAAGTTTAACCCCCCTGCCGCCCAGCTTTAAAAGTCCTAGTTGTAGTGGCGGCGAGGCGCTGCCATGGGCCACCTCACTGGTGTAAACAACATCGGGCTGACCCCCTACTCATAAGCATCATGGAAAAAGAATTTTTCTCATCTCGCCCAGTGTTTCCCCAGATATAGAAGAGACCTAAGGATGCTATCTTTGGTACCAGTTCATCTAAGTACAACTGCAAAACACCCACACTTACATACATGTATGCATACATAGTAACGTTTGGGGTTACCTAGGAGGGCCCCAAAGAAGGGTCGGACAGTGATTTATCTCATTGTCATTTCAACATAGTTTAGTTTTGTGTGTATGTATATTTTATATGTGTGTGTATGTGTATGTATATGTATATGTATTTTGTATGTATATATATGTCCGTGTATGTGTATATGTATATATGTAATTTTTGGTTGGGTGGGGGGAGGTTGTTTTCCCACCATCATTGTGCAATGTTATCATTTCAAGATTAAGTTATCATTGAATTAAATTTTGTGATCAATATTACCTGTCGTTCTACCCCCCTTTATTCTCATCTTTGTAATTTGTGATTAGGTGTAAGACCTTGTCTGTGCAATCCTTTATTGTACCATATTTTTGGGCCCCCATCAAAGGGGTCGTTTGTTTATGTTAGACCTTGTGTTGGACTTCTAACTGTAGTAAAAAAGGATTTTGAGTAGTAACCTGAGTTAGATAGGTGCATGTACAGGGTTTGGGAGGTGTTCATTGAACTGGAACCCTGTCTTACACCAGATACCTGAAAGGGGTGAACCCTGGTCTTACACCAGATACCTGTAAGTGAACCCTGGTCTTACACCAGATACCTGTAAGTGAACCCTGGTCTTACATGAGATGTCTGTGAGTGGCCCCTTGATTTCTGTGTTCAACAGCCAGTGAGTGTTCACTTCTTCGTTGTATACTTTTGTATTTTTTTTTTTAATTAATTTGCTCAAAAGTTAAGTATATCACTATTTACTTAATTTACACAAAAAAATAATTAAAGTGTTCAGTCAACATATTCTGATGCAAAATTAACTTTTATTGCCGCATTACCTTTGCAACTTACTTTATTGTTCTCCAGTGATTAATTTCTGCAATTATTCTACATAGTTTTTTGTGCTCTATTTTAATTTACTTATTGTTTATTTTTTGACATGTGTTTTAAAATTTAAAAAAAACTGAGTGCAATTTTTTCAGTAATACATTTTTTTAATTGTGTCAGTATTGTTTAGTTTTTAGTATCATTTTTTTTAGAAATTTGTTTTCCAGTATATTTTCAAATTGTATAAAATTACTGTTTGTATTTCTTTTGCATTTTTTTTACATTTTTCCAGTATATTTCTTGATTGAATTAAGGTAGAGACAGCTCATTTTTTACAATTAATTCACATTGCAGTAATATTTCCCATGTCATTATTTTCAATGTATCTCCTTATTTTATACAGTGTAATTCAGTGAGTTGTCAATTCTCATGCATTTACCTTAAACATTTTAATTACTTGTAATGTCTGCAATTTTTTTTAATTTAACGAGGTATTATTAGGGGCAGTAGCCTGTATTGGGTAATTTTTTTGTAATCAATATTACCCACCGTTCTACCTCTTTTATTCTCATTTTGTTATTTGTGATTAGGTGTAAGACCTTGTCTGAAAACCCATTATTGTCCCTATTAAATACTGTGATTTTTTGAGCTATCATCACCTGCAAACATGGCAACTGTCACAGAAAAAATATATTTCTGCAGGTGATGACAATGATAAAATAGACCCCAATTTTTATAAGTAAACATAGAAGGAAAAGTGAGAAAGGGCTAGGCCCCGACGTAGTAAAGGCTCCCGGATTTGTAGGAAAGTAAACCCTGGGACGCCGGGGCCAAACGGGGGTGAAAAAAGCCTTTCTTCAAAGGAAGACTGTGTTAAGCTGAATTTCCCCTGACAACACCCTGCTGGGGAGGTGTGCATGGCAAAGTCAGCAGTACATGCACATCCGAAGGCGAGAATCCATTTTGGGAAAAAAACTCACACAACTTTGTGTTTGTGGAACAGAAAAAAAAACTGATCAGTGATCTATTTAAACAAACCTATGGGGATATTAAGCTGCTTCGCCCTCCATTAGACACATATCATTTTAAAAAAACAGTATCATAATATTTGGATACCCCCCGACATGAACCCACCCCATTTGCCCTTTTGCGGAGCATATCGCGGCCCCAAAATTTTTAAAAAGGAAAATCAAAAATTTTGCCATTTGGGGTTGGCCCTGTGCCCCCCCCCGAAATATCAGGGTGCCTGGCCTACGTTTCCTACCCATCGACTTTCCCCTCCCCCTCAACGTAGGTGTTACAAATGAACACAATGGCCATGTGGCGGGCCTGTGGAATACTACATTTTGGTGTGGTAAGGGTGCTGGGAAACTTTCCCACTAGAAAAATGCAAAATTGGGGCTTTGACAGCCAAAAGTAAAAGGGTGTATTAACTGTAAAAAAAAAGGGGGTTACAGTCCCCCATAAGAACTGAAATTCGCCCAAACAACCTTCGACGAAAAAAGGACAACAGTCCTTTAATGCCATTTGAGGACGAGGGCCATGGGGGCCAAAACCACAACCAGATCTGAGACTGAACCCCCAAAGTGTGGACGAGTCCAACCCCCCCGCAAATGATTGGGGGAACCAGACCATCACACACCCCAATTGTGGAGGGGGCTGGCCAACCCTGCTAGCACATGGGGAAACCCACTGATAGTTCCCCCCCATACCCGCATCCACCTGAATTTTGGGATAAGCATGTCCCCCCTCCTAATACACACATCCCCAAAAGTCAGACGGACGCTCACATGTAACCCCCTGGAAGCTGGAGAGGCCAGATCCCGGGACCCACAATGAATGATGAAGCCATGTCACAGGCACCAAAAAAGAGCACTGTTTTAAACCAAAGTACCTTTTAAAGGGTTTAAAGGTGTTACAAAAAGGGGCAAGTCAGGTGACCCTTCCTCTGGAGAGGCATTTGATTCGCCTGACCTTCCCCCAAATTATAACAAACTTGCAAAAAAAATTACATCTTGAACAGATGCTGACAAGTTTAATAAATTTTGTAGTAAAGATGATGCTCCGGGGCTTGATGATGTCAAAAGTGCATCAACAATCTCGGTTCAATTTCAAGCCATTTGTAAGAAAGAAGCCAATGACTCCCTTTGGGTTCAAAAGTTGCCTTTGGGAAATTGCTGCCCCAAATTTTCCGGAAAATGCTTAGAAATAAAGGTTCTAAAAATAAGCATGTACAAACTATGCTATTTGCTCTTAAGTGTCTGCACACTGTAGGCAAAGCATAATAGTCTTACCATCTTATGAACAAGATATTGTAATAACTCACTACAATGGATAGATTACAAATTTTTTTATGGAACATTGCTTCTATTAGGAAGCGGTTGCCCGACTTACATCATATTAGTGCAACCAAGAATAATTTATGTCATCTGTTTTGGGGAAAGTGGGGCTGAAAGTAGGGGGCACCCCCACCAAAAATTGTCTGGGTATGCAGCTTATAACTTACAACCCAAATTTTTGTGATGTATGTCAAAAGAACTTCCACTTCACTCCTTACCCTGCAGTGAGTAAACATGCAGTATCATGGGAAAAATACGCAGGCGACTTTTCCATAAACATTTTTAATCTTTTTTTGCCCCAGCAAACCAACTTCGACCTGATGCTTTAAAATCGCATCAATAATGAACCTACCCCCCATACTTGGGGACTTTTAAAGCCCGACATAAGAATATTGGGGGGTCTTTTTTAAACACCAATGGAACTAAACTAGTGAAATTTTAAATGAGCATGATAATGTTCGTATTGTAGGCACTACTGAGCCCACTCACATATATGGGGCATACTAGATTTTGTTTGGATTTAATACATCATATACGATGCATGACTCTGTCATAGTTGATGATCTTCTATCTGATCCTTTCCAAGCCTCACAACTGTCAATCTTGATCATATCTCAAACAACCAAGGAGCTAAATACAGAAGGAGGGAAAATTATTCTCAACCCAGAACACAGAAAAAGTTAACCATGGATCCCAAAGGTATAAAAATTATGAGCCCACTGGCACACAAAAAATTTAATGATGATCTAGTTACCGCTATTGAGACTGTCACAGATCAAGTGGGCAGGAAAAGACAACATAAAACCCCCCTAGAAAAACAATAAAAAACCCAAAGTAAATATTATAATGACCCACAGCTACGCAACCCCCCACATGCAGCTAGGAGGGGTTGGTAAAGCCCCTGAGTGTGAACCCCAGACCTTTCAGAAATTCCAAAAACTGCATTAACAAAAAAACAAGAAAAAGGAAAGCAAGAACTTAGGCAACAGGAATGGGAACAATTCGTTAGTGGATTAAATAGGTTTACCCCTTTAAAATCTGGCATGGAAAAGTATAAATAAAATAACCAGGAAAAAGACTGGGAGTGTTGCTCATCCCTTTCCATTTAAAAAAACAAAAGGCCTCATAAATGACTGGTCCAAAATCCCAGGCATGAAAACTTGCCATCTCAAATTTGAGAAAACTTAGAGAGGGCAAGAAATGTTGGAACATGATTAATTTTATGAGCCAAAAAAATTGATGAAAGTGATTGCCTCTTCACAGAGTATGAATTAGATAACGCATTAACTAAAAAGGGTTTATAACTGCTCCTGGAGAGGATGGCATAACCTATGATATTCTCAGAACTTTAAACCCTGCCTAATAATTTTTGTTGGCCCGTATAATACCAGTTACATTGAGGGAGTTCTTTTCCCACTTCCTGGGCTAATAGTCTCATTGTGCCATCCCCAAGCCCCAAACCTGGGTACATTTTACCGATCTCCTTAACTAGCTGTCTTTTTTAAAATTTTTTTAAAAAATGATACTTAACAGACTGTACTATAGAATCAGACAAACTTTTCCCCCCCCTCTATGGGTTCATGAAAAGGGAAGAGTGTGCAGAACTGTATCTCCAACTTTTTTTACCTCCCCACCTCTACCCCAGTTTTACCCATTTCTTGATCTTTGCATTTGATATCCGGGAAAAAGAACTGTTACACTACATGAACTACCAAAAAAGAATAGGGGGTAGCCTACTCTGCTGGATAATAGGATACCTGGGCAAACAGAGTATCCCTGTCCCTAAAGGCTTTAGAAGTGAGTCTAAATAAATGTCCCTAGGTACACCGCAGGGAGGAGTTCTCAGTCCCATGCTATTTAATATTCTGATTAATGCTCTCCCAAATGCTCTACCTGCCTCACCCAAACATATAGCTATAAGCTATGCTGATGACATCATGATCCATAAAAAGGGCATAAAAAAATGAGTACGTTCTTAAGAAGTTCAAGCAATTTGTAATCGACTAGGCCTCGTAATATCTTCCCTAAAACAAAGACAGTAACAAGCAAACAACATCCCCCCCCCCATCTATTTGCAGGGTTTAAAACATTAGCTCGTTAAAACTTACAGATATCTTGGGGGTAGATGTACCCTTTACCAAATCTAATACCACAACTAAATAAAAAATGCAAAGATAGACTAAATGCTCTTAAAGCTGTTGGTGGCTAAACCCCAACTATGGTGCTAATGTGAGAATCCTTTAGAATGATGTAGTACATAGCCCATACAGTGGCCCCGGCTTATGATGGTCCCCAAACACACCCCTTTTTTGTAAGTTTATTTTTTTTAAAAGCTTTTGTAAGTGTAATTTTGGGGGGCTAAAAAGGGCTAGTCTATTTTCATCATTTTTTTATGAAGATAAATTCGTTTGGTAATGGCACTTGAACAGCATTCTGGAATGAAAAATATCGTAAGTCGGGGTACCACTGTATTAGGTCCTTAATTGATTATGCTGCTCCCATGTTGATATTAGCTCGAGAAAGTTTCTCTGACCCTTGGAATTTAAAGCAAAAAAGAAGCTCTCAGAATTATTCTTTGGGTGTCCCAAATCCCACAAAGGTTCTTAATATGAGGAAGGAGCTTGGTATTACTAGTATCAGTGATAGGATTGTTGGGGATTAACACTGTACTTGGTATTAGAATGTTAATAAATGAACCAGACACTGTCATAATGAACCCACTAAATGTCCCGAAGTAAATACTCCCGATCTAAATGGATTGTGAAAACATGCAATTACATTAAGTTTTACAACCTGCATGAATTGTATCTCTGTATAGCAACAAGACATTTCCCCCTCCATGGAAGATGTTTCCCTTTAATATCACATACCTACAAGTCCCTCCCAAGAAGCTCATTGCTGTTCCCTTCCTTAAATCCCCTTGTTAAAGCAACTGCTCAAGAAGAAATTTCTCGCCTAGCTGGTAGTAATAAGTTATCTCAAGTTTATACACTGATGGATCTAAACAGGAGTTTTTTGGCAGGGCTGCATCTGGTTGCCACCTCCTAGTTAGGAACAATAATAATTTTTTTTAACCAGGCATAAAATTAACAACTGGGCGTCTACACTGCAAAAAGAATTGTTTGCAATGATAATGGCACTTAAAAAATAACTTATGACACTGAGCTTGACTCTATCATCATTACTGATTCTATGTCATCATTGAAGGCTCTTTACTTATATAATGACTCTAACAGCATGCTCTTTGGGGAAGGGTATAGATACTCAAAAAACCGGGACAAAGGAATTAATGTTCATTTGCTATGGGTTCCGTCACACATTGGAAATTTCTCCTTCATGATAAAGTTGATATTTGGAAGAGAACCCATAAAAACCTGGAACCTGGGGGGAGGGAAATTTCCCGGGGGCAACGCCCCCCCGGCCCGGTCTGTTCCAGGGCCCCCGTTGGGCCAGAGCCTGATCAACCAGGCTGTTACTGCTGGCCCCACGCAGTCCAACGTAAGAACCACAGCCTGGCTGGTCAGGTACCGACTTTAGGTGCCTGTCCAGTGCCTGCTTGGGGAAAGCCAGGGGTTTTTTTGGTAATCCCCCCTTTTGTATGCTGGGAGGCAGTTGAACAATCTTGGGCCCCTGACACTTATTGTTTGTCCCTCAACGTGCTAGTGGCACCCCCGCTTTTTATTGGGGTATGTTACATCGCCTGCCGAGTCTTTTTTTTTCAGGGGGGTGATTTTCGTGTGTAAGTTTTACTAATCCCCCAAGAATTTTCCACGTGTTATAAAATTTTCTCTTCCCCCCTGCGTTCTAGGGAATTTCCCCGGTTTTGAAACTTCGCTTCCCCGTAATTGGGTGGTTTATCGCAGTTTGCGTGCCGTGAAGGGTTTTCTGCCCATTTTCAATGTCAGCAATTTCACCTGCCTTGAAAGGGGCAGTTAGTGTGCAGCAATATTCCAGCCTAGATAGGAAAAGTTTTTTTAAAAGGCCCAAAATGGGGTTTGCATCCCTGGTTTTAAATTCTCATTATCCATCCTGTCATTTTTCCAGCAGATGCATTGCTAAATTTTTATGGTCCTTGAAGGGTGAGATCCTCTGACATGAACACCCCGGGCTTTGACATTAACTTTTCTCTATTGTGTGGTTGGAATTAGTTTTGTACTCCGATGAGATTTTAACCTTTACATTTTCCGTATCTAGTTTTAAATTTCTCATCATTGAACTTCATATTGTTTTCTGCAGCCCATTTTTAAAAATTTGGTTTAGTCTGCTTGGAGTCTTGCAGTGTCTTCAACGGTGGACACTGTCATACAGATTGGGGGTTATCTGCAAAAGGGAAAACACGGCACTGTGGTTAACCCCGTCTATGTCCGATATGAGGATGAGGAACAGGATTTGGGGGCGAGTACTGTGCCTTTTAACAGAGCTTTTCACATTAGCTGTCTCAGAATTTTTCTGTTGACTACTACTCTTTGTGTTCTACTTGTTAGGGAAAATTTTAGATCCATCTACCAATTTTTTGTTATTCCTTTATCACGCATTTTTGTGCTTCACACCATGGTCACACTTGTCAAAGGCTTTGCAAAGTCTGTGTATATAACATCTGCATTCTGTTTGTCCTTTTGGCATCCAGGACCTTGTCATAGTGGCCCAGTAGTTGGGACAGACAGGAAACCTGCTCAAAACCCCTTTGCTGCCCGGGTTTTTAATTGATGGTTATCTAGATGGTGGCGATCTTGTTTTTTAAACCCTTTCAAAGATTTTTATAATATGGGACGTCCGTTAGCGCTATTGGTCTGTAGTTCTTTGCCATTGTTTTTACTGCCGCCTTTGTGGGGGGGTTTCTGTTGTTTTTAGTAATTTTGCGGGACGCCCCCGGGCCATGCTCCCTCTCCATAGGATTTTAAAAAGCACGTGATAGGGGCTTCTTGCAGTTCTTGATGAACACTGAGTTCCATGGTGGGGCCTGGAGCGGAGGCATGGGTATGTCATTTATCGTTTTCAAAGTCATGTGGCGTCGGGGAAATTCAGGGCTTGCGTCTACCAGGTTCTGTGGCACCTCAAAAAAATCATTTGGTTTTCCCTTTGTCTGGTTAGCGGTTCACAAAAAACGGGAGTCATACGGGGACTTTAGAAACTCACTCATTTCCTTGCTGTCATCTGTGTAAGACCCATCTCGTTTTAGTGGGGGCCCAATACGGGATGTTGTTCTCGATTTTTTTTGGCATAAGAAAAGAAATACTTTGGGTTTCTTTAAATTTTTTTTGGCTTTTAGTTCTTCCCGCGTTTCTTGATTCCTGTAAGTTTCCCTTTTGTTTAATTCAATGTTTGCTATTTCTCTGACCAGTGCCCCCCTACGTATTTCAGATATATTGGAGAATGTAGAAATAAAACTTTGGTATATCTGTGTCTAGCATTAGGAAAAATTTAGGAGAGAAATAAATAATGAAAAATAGCTATAGGAATGCAGTTAGAAGCCTGAGAGATCTATAACCCACTATGATAACATGAATGAATGTTTTGTTTATGGAGCAACTTGCAATGTGAACAGGATTGATTTTGGTTTGGGCCCGGCTTGGCCCAAGGGGCTTTGGCAGTTTGGGAGATACAAGATGATGATCAAACTAAATGCAAATTATTTTGATCAGGCATATGGTCACTGTCTTGAACACTATGTGCTGAATTGTCCACTTATTGGGAATATAGAGATAGACAGAAATTTCCCCATGTGACATGTCAAGATATCTTATTAGTGAAGGTAGGGTACCACTTTTTACTAAGCAAAATTCCTAAATTTGCTTGTAACAGATAAGTGAACTGTAGATATAAACCAAATTAATTTCCATGAACGTGCCTATCTGTGCTCCCTGATAATGCGAGAAAGATGGGCATGTTTGTGGAAACAACTTCAATGTGAACAGACTGACTGATGTTTGTGGTACAGGCTTAGCTACAGGTACTTCTGACAGTTTGGGAGACACAGATGATGACAAAATAAATTTCAAATTATGTGGGTCAGGCATATGGTCACTGGGCTTGAACACTATGTGCTTAATTTGCAATTTATTGAGGAATATAGAGATAGACAGTATAATAACCTATGTGACATGTAAAGATATCTTATTCATGAAATAAGATCCCAAACCCTAAAATTTGCTTGTAACAGATCATTGAAAATTAAAATATAAACCCAAATTTCAATAGTTAACCAATTTGGGGCCTAGTGCCTAGGCCTTTAGGTAAAATATGTTTTGGCTTACCGTCCACAGGAGGATATGGGGGGGCCAAAAAACCAGCCACTTGGGTGGCAAAATCTATCTACACCCTTTCCGTACACAATTCCAGTCACCACCCACAAACAGCCACCACGGGTAGTGACCGGAAAGGAAAAAAAAAGTATCCTGAAAAAATTTTTTTCGTATTGCGTCATGTCCGGGGGCCCCATACACGTTTAATAAACCCCGCTTGTCGTTCCCACCACCCGTCAACACGCACTAACCTACAATCAGACGCAACTTCCCAATGACGTAACCAAAAAGGGACTACCCTCTCGAATTAATACTCCCGACCCCCCTTTCAATCGCGGACTATTCACACCATAAACATCATACCCTCATATCCTCAATTCACTCACATCTCGATAATTGTGTTTGAATAAACGACATCGGGACTATAATGGCTTAAACACCGTTCAAAGGCATCCTTTCGAGGGAGGTGCCCGCAACCCATTAACATTAATGGTTAAACACGGGAAAGGGGTTGGGGCATATATCACATGTAGTCACTGAAACCTTTTATGCTCTGGTTTACAATACCATCACCGTCCAGAACGGCATCAGGAAAGAAACTTCCATCGGGAAACTCTCCCACTGCCATGAGCTGCACGATTTTTTCCCAGGACGTTGAGCTGGAGTCAGTTCATCATCACTGCTTGACTTCCCAGTCACCCCCCTTGGGAAATCCCATCGACTACAGCGGGCAGGCGAGGTCTCATGTCCATGTACTTCCACACTAGTAACTATCACTGTGGGTCCGTCGGGAGTTACAATCGTTGACAGAGGGTTTGAAACCCATCATGGGAAACCCTGGGGGGGATGGTGGCGCTGGCCCCCTTTACTTCACCATCTAATTCCAAAAGGATTGGGGAAAAAAGTTGACACTATCTCAAGACAGTAGTTTTTGGGCGACTCCACCCCCATAAACCCGCCCTTTGTTGTACAGGGCAATGCCACCCCGGTAAGACAGGTGAAATATCAGCCCCTTTTGCGGGAGGGGGTTGGAGACGTTGTTGCTATTAGGCACCCCAACAACGCCGGTCTCTGGAACAAGCGTGGGAGTTTTTGGAGGGAACACTGTTGTCACTCTTTAAGGACGCGGGACGGTCACATTGATATGCCATATGCCCATACGCATAAATAAACGACACGTCTTCCTTTGCCCCCGGGTAATACACATACACTTGTGAGAAATACTTCAAGGAGCACAAAAAAGATGGAAGGGGGTATTTTGAGGGACATTTTCACCGAAAAGGACCCATCCGGTTTACCTTCAAAAGGGTCCCCACACACCAGCGGAAACTGGTTTTTGTCCCAAATTTGAAAGCTTTACGGATAGTTTCCCATCAGCTTCAAATGGGACAAAAATTTTTAACCACGTATAAAATGAGATACATCTCGAAACACACTGCTACATCGGGAGTCACTTGACAACCCTTTCCTTTATACCATTGAACGATCTCTTCATACACTGTAGAAAAGGGAAAAAACAAACACCCCGGGGTGCACCGTTTACGGACATGCCATAAATGTCATGGTTAGCAATCTCATATATGTCTCGGAGAATTTGTAGGAAGAACGTGACGTTGTGATCCAATAAAAAATCCCGTAGTAGTTCAACACAAAAGGATACCGGCGGCCACCCTTCCCTCTTTTAATAATAATAATAATATCTTTATTTACTACAAGTACATGTACATGGTTAAACCAGCTGACATCAATGACATAATACTATATAGAAACCCTTTTCATGCTGGGGCATTTTCCGTTAAAGGCCCGTGTCCCAGGATGCGACCCACCTGGACAAAACCCAGGAACCCATTTTACTGATGGGGAACATAGACAACAGGTGTAAAGAAACACGCCCAATGTTTCTGCCCTGGCTGGGAATCGAACCCAGGCCCTCGGCGTGTGGGGAGCTTTAGCCCCAGACCACCAGACCCCCTTAAAAAGAGGTTTCGCCACCAGAGGGCTAGGTGTGGAGCAGACATCCACACTGCGACCCCTTTAAAAACCCAATTGGTAAGGGGGTTTTGGGTTTGGGGGTTTCCCGAGGATTTTGATTTTCAGGGGGGGGAGGAATTTTCTTTGTATGGTGAATGTGTGTGGGATGTATCAAAGTGTTGAAATTTGGGTTTTGCAGAGAATGAAACCCTTGGGATGTTCTTTTTAAACCCGGGGTAGTTTTTACTCACCTAGTTGTGGTTAAAAGGGTCGATTCATAGCTCCTGGCTGTGTGTGTTTTAAAGGTTACTATAGGGACGATTATAAGGAATTTATATGTGAAGAAATACATAATTTAAAAGTGATACAGTAAGGGCATGACCTCTATATTGGTTTTTAGTCTTTTTTTTATACGTTTTATATATATATATATATATATATATATATATATATATATATATATATATATATATATATATATATATATATATATATATATATATATTGTTAACGTCAAAGGGGGGAATAATTGATTTTTTGGGGGAAAATATTAGTTAGAGAGCTTTTGGCAAAACCCGATTACTCGGCCTGTTAGACTAAAAGGATACTGCTCTCATCCAACACTGCAATACTGTAATAATATAATAAAGGGTATTGCCCGGGGTATATAAAAATACACACAGTAATTTATAAAGATTACTATTTTCTTCTATTCTTTTCCCTATGTGATTTGCCGGTATGGACCCCGGGCCCGGGCCCAATTTGGCGACCCGGCATCGGCTCCCCGAAAAGTCTTTGTACATACGTACATATAAAATATAAAATAAAAAGTTTGGGTCTTTGGCACAATAAGCGTAATATAATTTGTACTTTGGTCACTTAGGATCTGAGTTAGCCCGTTGGGTTTAGCCCTGACTCTTTCTCTTCTCCTTCAGCTTTTCCCCACCGGCTTTCTTCTTTCTCCCCATTTCCCCCCTCCCCCCTAGTGGGTCCTTACCTGAGAGTCTGAACTGAACTGAATTTGAATTACTTTGGTCATCTGACCGGGGTTTTCGCTGGCTTCCCCGGTCCCCCCCTTTAAAAAAATTATGGGTATTACAACCATTTAATTAAAAAAATTGTATTAAAACCCATTATCTGCACCTAAATAAACTGATTATTTACTTGCTATATTATTTTAAATTTTATGTTTAAGACTGACAGAAAATTTAACAAAAGGGGAAAAGATAATAAAAATTATAAGTTATCTTTTTTTATAATAAATAAAATTTTTTTTCCTTCCTAAGAGAAAATAAAGTTAAACATTAGAAAATTTTTTTAATTATTTTAAAATTTTTTAAAATTTTTAAATTTTTGTATTATTTTTTTCCTATTTTTAAAAATATCTTTAAAAAATTATTCTTGTTTATAGATCCCAAAAAACCCTTCATGGGCTATATTTTCGCTTGGGATTATATGTCGTTTGGTTTACGCACAGATTGGGTTTTTTCCCATGAGCAGGCCCAGTGCTTTCGGGCCCGGGACCCAGGGAGGGTGGCTAAGGGCTCCCCCCAGCCCCTGAGCCTCTCAGCCCTGACCCCAAGTGGGCGGCTGTGAGGTCACATTTCGCAGCTCAGCTGGGTTCAGCCCCCAACCCACAGTCACCATGTCAGGCCCAGGAGAGCGGCCTAAACGTTTATTGGAATGCGGGGGACGAGTCGGAGGACGACGTGGGGCCGATGGAAGCCCCCACCAAAAAGGGCTAAGGTGAGACTGCTGTATCTCCAAGGGCCCTACAGCCGGCAGATGCTATCCAAGAAGATCGGGTCCCCCAGATGGACATGGGGGGCCACCAGGGGGGCTTAACAGGCGGGGGGGGCCCGACCGGGTTTTTTGGCCCCGGTTGATCAGCCACCACATTATTTTATTATAATCAAATAGAAGCGCTAAACCACAGGGGTTATACAGCTCAGCCACCACAGAGGATGGGGAATAGCTGACTCCTCGGAAGAAAGATTTCCCCGCTCTGCTCGAACAATTGCAACCATGGCCTTCAAAAAATTTCCCAAAGGTTCCCGATTAGGGGGAGGTATCTGGAGGGCACCCCCCACCCCAGCTCCGCTGCGAGTTCCTCTAGAACGAGATTTTGGTCTTTCCCCGGACGAGGACTCATACGAAGTATTAAAGGGGCTGGTTGTGCCCGCATCCCAGCATGGTGGAACTGATTGCTTGGGAGAAGGTGTACGGGTTTTACACACCCCTTTGCCCTTTCCATTGGACCCCATTTTGGAACTCCCCAAATATTGTCAAAGGGGCGACTCACTGCCAAGGTGAACAAGGTGCCCCCCCCGACAGGTGCTGATAAAACCAAAAAAGGCCCCCTCCCATGCACCGGGACCTAGGAGTCGGGGGAAGGTTAAAACCCGGCCATCCCAACAGGCCCACTGAGTGCTTCAACTGTCGGGGTTTAAATTTGCAGCCACCTGCCAGCGGGGGGAAGAGGTGGGGACTGTGAGCAAGGCACACGACTCGAAGGACTGCATTGCACCCCCAAACAACCGACCAGCGAGCCCTTTCCCCCCGGGAGCCCAAGTGTGCCAACTGCTCAAAGAGGCCCCATGCCTGGAACCAGAGCTGTCCTGTGATGGTGCAGCATTGGAAACGAGTGTGGCAACGCCCAAAACTGTCCAAAAACAGTCAGCATGGGCCCCAAACCACAACACCACGATTGCCACAGATGGGCGACCGGAAATTTCCCCGGTCTGGGCCCCCCAGCAGAGGCATCGGGGGGCGTCAATTTGCAGCCAGCAAGGGGGCCCAAAGAAGACAGAGTCACTGGGAAAAGGGGAACAGGCCGGGAAAACTGCCCAGCAGGCCTCTGCTGGGCACAGATATCCATGCCATCTCACCAGCATCCCTTCTTCCCGAGGGCAGGCCCCCCCTTTCCCGAACGTCCAGAGTCAAGCGGCCCCCCCCCAGGGGGCCCGGACGTCCACGGCCCCCCGGCCCGGGCCCGGGGGCACCCAGCTTATGCACCCGCAGGTCGACAGCCACCCAAACCTTACCCGCTGGCTCAGGACCAGCACCAAAAATCGTCCACCCAACGCCACAGAGGTAATGGTAGATTCTTTTCCCACTCATCTGAAATAACCTTTTATCTCAAACTCCCCCCGCCTGCTGCCGTCGGCGGAGGACGGGGGCGCCTAAAAACAGCTCCTGTCATGGATGCTGGCGTTGTCCTGGACAGGAAGGACTAAAGGGAATTCAAGCCATCATCCAAGAGTCCTTCCAGCCCCATGATGGACCCCCCCGGGGGTCACCAACAACGGAGGACAACATGTCCCAGGCGGAGATGGAATCAGAGGGTCCCCTACTCCCCTTGAAGATCCTTCAGGGAACATTTGTGGGCTACGGCGGAAATTTCCCTTAGTGATTGAAGCTGCGGTACAAGATGAGATCGATGTCTTCCTGCCCCAGGAGTAACTTACCGAACCACCACACCAATCACCCCCAAATTACCGGGATTATCGGGCTGACCTTCAGCGCCTGGAAGGAAAGGCAGCAGCTTTTTTCCAGGAATATTACCCCTCACTTTTATCCCCACCCCCCCTTTTGATCAGGGAGGGGGAGGTACAGGCCGCCCCCTTTACCCCTTTCCCAGTTGGACCTCTCGTGATTTCAACATATACAGAAGCCCTAGGTCCACCCTTGACATTTCAGAGGGTTGCACTCCCCCTGGGGGGGTTTTTATTGGGGCGGGGGATGCCCAATGCCCATCACCCAATACTTAATTTTTGTCTCCCCCCCCAACTCGGCAGGGAGGCACCTTGCGACTGTGCTGGAGGATGTCCCTAAATCGCCCTCCTCAACAAGGGGGGCCAACCCATCCCCACGGTGGCCGTCGGGACATCACACTCATCCCCAAAATGGCTGCTCTGGGCAAGTTGGGAGGTCCCCCCCCGTCTAACCAGTGATCACTTTGCAGTAGTCATTTGATGGTCCAGCGGCACCCACCTCCCACGCATACCCCCAGATGGAATCTCAAAAAGGCCGACTGGCCGTGCTTCCCCAAGATCATCGGCGGGAGGCGGAAAACTCTACCAGATGATCCAGATGAGACGGCCAGAACCTACAGGCAGCCTTCACGTTGACAGCTGAGGGGGCCATACCTTTGGGTTATGGGCAGAGGGGGAAAACAAGCGTGACTGGTGGTTCTACAATGAGGTAATCAAGGGAAAAAGAACCACCGGGATCAATGCCCTCCATAGATGCACAGGCGCAATCCCCCGGCGGGGTCCATGCATCTACTAAGGGGGAAGGGGGGGCATGTGCGCCATGTCTCGGGAAGGGGCCGGCAGGCTAAATGGTTTGAGTGGTGTGCCTCCCAGGCTACTCCACCACCTTATCTGAGAATGGACCCTGAATGGCCACTGGGCAGTGTCGCAGGGGGCTCGGCACACCCAGATCCTGCAGCAGAGGGAGCGACTGGTGGAACCTTTACCTCCCGAGCGGCTATGGCTCAACTGCCTCAGGGTCTCCAGGGCCTACAGGACACTCTCCTTCCTAGAAGGGTGGGGGGAATCCCAAACAGAATGCCAGGCAAAGGATTCCACGGACGAAGACTTCACTGACCGGGGGCTCCAGGCAGCCTTCACATCTCATCGGGGCACTGCGCCTGGGCATGATGGTGTTACCTATGGCATGATCCCCCGGTCTGGGGGGGTCTGGTCCGAAGCTGTCCTGGGGGGCACCAACCCGGGCTTGGAGAGCTGGCAGACTCCCCCTGTTTGGGAAAGGGGGCTGACATCATACCAATTCCTAAACCCGGGGTCCTGGCAGTGTGAGACCCATCCCCCACCAGTTGCATCTCCAAGGTGTCTGAGAGGATGGTGCTGGAGTGACTGGGGGTGGAAGGGTTGGCCCTCCTCATAGACACCTTTTATGGGTTTACCAGAGGAGTGGGCACCTTTTAAAAAACCCCAAAACCCCACTGGCCGCATTGGTTTAGACGCCCGGGGTCACATTGTTGTCTTCCTCGACCTTGAGAAAGCTTTTAGGGTGCCAGTGCACCTGGGGGTCCTTGCACTCTTGGGCAGAGGAGTTAAGGGCAGGCTGCTTCATGGCTTCGATCCTATCTCCAGGACAGGCACGCCCGGTCTGTTTCCCGGGGCATACCTCTTTCCCCAAGACCCTCGAAAATGGCACCCCGGGGGGGGGTGCTTAGTCCCCCCTTTAAAACTGATGCCCCGCTTTGGGGCTTGCCTTTTCCACAGGCACCTTCCTTCTCAGCTACGCCGATGACCCCGCTTGTTATATCCAGGAAGCGCCGGCTGTTGCAGCGAGCCAGGAGGACCCCGATCACTGGCTTCCACCTGGGCGCCTGGGGTCCCAAAATATCTAAAAAACCAAAAATGATCCTTTTCACTAGGGAAGCCAATGAGAGGCTGCGGATCCCCATCCCAAACCCGGAATTTCACAGCTATAGGACCCTTTGGGAACTACTTTACAAGCAACTCACCTTCCCGAAACATGTACACCACATCCAAAAGAGAGCTCTGCAGAGGGGCTGGGGAGTGTCATGGCCAACCCCAAGGTCGGGGCCAGCCTCGAGATCATGAGGTTGTTCACATACAGGCCGTTCGCTGCTCATCGACTTTCGGGGCGCTTGCTCTGGTTTTACGCCAGGCCCACAAACATCAAGTGTCTCGGGGTCCAAAAAAACGGGTGTACGGGCCAGGGGTTTGGGGGCCGGGGGGGCCAATGCGGTGGCTTGGGAAATTTGAGGTGCAGCTGCAGCCCCGGGGGACAGGATCCAACTTATAGCTTAAGAGGATGGGAAAGTACCTCCCCTCCCAGGAGCTGAAAAAATGATGAGGGATAAGGGTCCACCAGGGACATGTTACCGATACCGCGGCCGCCGGTGGGTGGTCAGTTGCAGATGCCCAAAAGGGAAACTCCTGCCCATGCCATTGCTCCCGGATGGAGGCTGCGACAGACCCAAACTACCGGTGCCGCCCCCCTTTGGGGGCCAGGGGCTGTTTGGGAGTGCCTAGCGCCCCAAACCCGGCAGCAAAAGGGATTGTCCCCGAAATTTTGGAACTTGCTTCAGCCAGCATTACGGGTGTGGAAAAACCCCCGGGGGGGCCATATTTTCACTGATGGCTCCAAAACCCAGGCGGGGCCGAAAAGCTGCTGGGATGTTCCACAGCAATCTGACGGCGGAGGCCCCCAGACCATTGCACCATACCCAGGCTGAACTCTACGCCATTCAACGAAACTCTGCAGCATGGTTTCAGACCATCAGCGTCCTCCCATCATCCATGTTTATTCCCAGTCAGCAATCCAGGCAATTATGCACAAAGAGCCAAACAACATACACTTACTCACGTCCATTCGGGGGACCTGCAGATGCTCATGGCCCAGGGTCCAAAAGTCAACTGGTCCCAAGCCATGTGGGTATCCCAGGCAATGATGGCAGATGAGGCTGCTAAGGCCGCAACGCTCGAGGGGACAGCCACGTTGTGCAATTTCCATCAGCCTCAGCCAGATTATGCTATGGGCTGGGGCGGCCAGGCGCCCACTTTGACCCTGGGGATTCCCGGAGCTGCCGCTGGTATGACAGGGTGACTCCGGGGGGGCCCCCCCCAACCATTCGGAAGCAGCCCAGGGAACTGCGGGGGGCTATCCACCCCCCCTTGGGATCCCACCACTGCACAGATCATTGAACAAGCAAAGAGGAGCTCTGTGCCCACTGTGACCGGATGGTTTCCCCCCCCTGGTGCCTACCTGTTAGACTGAAAGCACATTGCCCCTTCGCCGCAGACACCCAGATGACCCCAGTGGGGGGCCGGGAAGATGAGGGGGACACTGGTGTACTTGGCTGTTAAAGATTTGGAGACCTTACTCCCAGTCATTGCTGTCCCCCCCCCCGCGACTCTGTGAATGCCTGCTGTTATGCAATCAGCTGATATTGACTGTAAAAATGAAAGATCAATGTTCAGACGAAGGTCAACCCACCTTGTTGACTGTTTAGTCTACCCTTGAATAGGTTATAACCTCCATCTATATTTTGTTGTCAAAATGACCCTTTATGTGAGTCTCTGTAAAAGCTGCAAACATTGCATTCGACTCTGTGAGACCTTGATGAAAGGGAAATTATGTTTGTTGATGGCTTAAGACCCTGTATGTTTGCAAAGATAAATGTCGTTATTTTTTTGGGAATTTGGGGGCGTTTATTTTGGCTTTAATATCTGTTGTTTTGGAGTGGGGGCCAAATGACGCCTCTTTTCCCAAAAGTGTTTTCAGTTGTTGTAGACTTCTTCATTTCTTGCCAGTCTTTTTTCCTTTTCACAAAAAATCTATTTCCGGGCTTATGGCCCTTCTTTTTTTCCCCAACCATGACCTGTGTCTTTTGTCCCCTTTAGATGAGTGATCCCTTCAGGGTGAAATAAGTTACGGGAAAGGGGGAGTTACCCTCCTGGTGTCTTTGGGTATGGCATATTTTGGGATTGAAAAGGTGCATGTCTCTGCATTTTCTAGGTCAGTAATTTCACTTGAAAGGTGAGTTAGTTTTCCTGGAGAGAGTTCCAGGGGGAACCCCCCGTGGCCCGGCGGGCCAGGCCTCCTGGGGATGAAGGACTTTCTTTTCATGACATGAGAAATGCCTTTTTCACATTTAGATAAGGCTTTTCCTTTTGCCAATTTAAAGCATCCAAAAATGTGGGGTATATTAATTTTCTGCTTGTCACCCCCGGGGGGAACTCCCATTAATTTTTTTTGTAACCAATTTTCCCCCGTTATTGAATTCCTGGTAGGGTTTCATCCCCAACAAATTTTTTCTTCCATGCCTCTTGTATCAATAATTTCCCCAATTGTAAAAGGTGCCACTAAACCTAGTGGGTCAACATTTTGAAACTTCAGCTAGTGGACTCTCTTTGTTAATTTATTGGGCATACTATAAATTAGGCTTTCTAACAAATCTCTCGATCCCAAGTCAGTCCCAAACATTACTACACCCCGAGATCCCCTCCGGGATTGTCTTTTTTTATTCGGTCCTTTAACCCGGCAATTACTGTTCCCTCCAGAGAGGCATATTTGCACCTTTATTATGTCATTACCCCCTTTATATTCTTCATTAGCCCCCTTTAGTTGATGTCACACCCGGAAATTGTCCACATGTTTTTTCTCATTATTTCACTCAGTGGGAAACCCGTCGTTTTAGATGCGCATTTATCGTCGCCTGAAAAAGAACGGACTTTGCCCCCAAAAAAACACTTCTGAATCTGAATGTTTTCAGGGGCAAAAAGGGTTCTAGGATCCTCTGGCCACAAAAACTTTTAATCCCCATTCGTTTCTTTAATCCACTCCAAAAAAGTTTATATTTTCCATAAAGGCACAATTCTTAATTCTAAAATTTCAAAAAACATCTCCCAATTTTTCCATCAGCAGGACCAGCATTAAACAATCATTCAGGCTAGGTAAAGTTTATTACCCCCGGACTACAAAAACACAATCCCCAATGGGGTGGTTTTCCCAATTTCTTCACTCCTTGATGTGGGGAAAATGGGCCCTGAATCTTTGGGTTGCTCAGAATACCTCCTCTTTGGGCTGATTGACTAATTGTTCATTAATTATCCCATGATAAGCAGTCAACAATTCTGGTGTCTTCTCAGTGGTGGGAGTTTCCCCAATTTCCCGCCATCAATTAGTAGGTAATTCTGGATGGTTCAGCTTCCATGGGGGGCCCCCGTTGTCTAGACTCAAATTTAAAACCCTTTAGGTATTGTTCCTGTGTAAAGGAATCATCTGGGGATTTTCTTCATTTACATTGATCCCAATGCTTTCCCGTTCCCACAATTTTCACTGGCTCAACAGCTTCTTAAAAAAATATGTATACTGGGGTGAACTCCCTGCTAGGACACACCGGCTGTTTTATGGCTTCCTCCAGTCATTCATTATAGAGGAAGCCTGCCATAAATTACAGGGGTGCACCAGTTGTGGTTTTTTAATCACAAAAAAGTTCCACAGGGTAATAAGGGGAGCCTTAAACATCCGTGGATCGGCCCTGGAGTTTATAAACCCCACCCCAACAAAACATACGTACTCCAGCTGATGAAGGTGACTATTGTTTTATTTTAATTGATAGTTTTAAAATTTAAAATTTTTTAAGAGAATAATGTAGGTTTTTAAAAGGAAACGTTAGATTTTAAAATTTTAGCTCTAGCCCCCTAATATAGGTAGTTATAGGCCTGAATGGGCACATTAGGTTATGTTAGCTAGAAAAACCTGGCCCCCACACTTGAATCTAGGCGTGGGGGGGTCACAAATCGTGACCTACGTTTTTCCCGCCGACTCCACCCGGAGAAGCGTTGTGATCCCAAAGCATCCCCCGTGCCCCAAACATCTGCCCCGGGGCCCCGGGGGAAATCTAATCTGGGACATCTGCCTCCATCCAGACCCTGTTACAGTAAGACTAGGCTTTTTTTTCTCAGTATCTGGCCGTTTTCTAAACGTTAGTGAGTTATCTGTGGGTCTTAGGCGGACGGACGACTTTTTTGTTGGTATGTAACAGGCGTCTCTTAAGTTTAAGTCTGGAAGCTAGTGTTCTTACTGTATATATTGCTAAGGATACCCAAGGAACCAGGGAACTCTGAGGTGCAGGCAGGACACTAATTCCCCATCTTTTTCAGACAAAGTTACTCCACTGCACATTTTTAGGAGGGGGGTTTTATAAGGAAGACCAGGACACATAGCCACCCTTTTCTTTCAAGTAAGAAACCCCCTTCCCGTATTTTTTAGGCAGTGTGGGGTTCCCCCTTTCTGCAATTAGCTAGAAATTTGTACCATGCCACTTGTAAGTCTGAGAGAAGTGTCTCAGAGTGTCGGTGTCAAAAGTGTTCCCCCAATGCAACTTACAAGGGGGGAGTCCAAAAAGTTTCTATACCAGTGTTGAGAAGAGGGCACCACCTTTTTTGTCATATTCACAAGGTGGCATAATATCACTGCCTATCAAACATATTGGTCCCCCCGAGTCATTGTTTACTACGGGGGGTGCCAGTTTCACATTATTCTCCTGGGCTGCCAGCCCAGCAACTTCACCAGATCCAGCAATGGTTATAGAATCAAAAACCCATGAGGGTCAAATTAAATAGACCGTTATAGAATCAATAACTGCTGGTGTACAAATTAAATAGACTCTTTATTATCCCTGGGCTTGCCAGCCGTATCAACTCCATCAGATTCAGCAATGGTTGAATCAATAACCGCTGAGGGTACAAATTTAATAGCCCCTTTATAAGGGTGATTCTCACACCTTCCTTGCACAAATCGTGCATGCCTGTGGTAACAATTGATTGCACAAAACAATCCACCCCACGATTAATTAATCTGTGTACTCTATATATTTCCCTACAATCAGTCACTTAATTATTAAATAAAATTTAAATTTGATTAATTCACTAATCACACCCGGTTCAGGAAGGACAAATGGGCAGATGTGGGGAATTGTGAGACTACCTGTATGGACTTCACCGCCCTTACAAACAGATAATCTCAACTGGAGGTGACCGACTAATATTTACCACAGTCCCCCGCGAGGTGTGGGAAAAATTGAAATTTTGCTGAGATGGCTCCTTCGATATTCCCACACTCCTAAACCCACTTCCCCTCTGGGCCAGTTTTATAAAAAAAATATCGCACTAGTATAAAACAATAATGGTTGTGGGGAAAATTTTAGTATTAAAAATTTGAGAGGGAAAAGAGTATACAATTAATTAATCATACCACCCCCATCCTGCATTGATGTTCATTGGGGATTTGACATAGCCACAGCACTTAGACATATTATAACAACCCTAAGCCGGCAACAATGTCATAACAGTATAAATCTTTGCTGTAGGTGAGGGGGGGCTTCCTTTTTTTGTTCCTCGTGTTGATCTCATGGTCTTGCTAGGTGTGATTATTATCCAGGAAGACGATGATGTTAATTGTTGTTGTTATGCAGAAATTGGGGTTTACCTGAGGCCCAATCCTTGTCTAAGGGCAAAGGGGAAAAGTTACACAAAACACCTGTAAAAATAGGCCTCCCCGGGCTATCCCCATAAACAATGATATTAAACCATTGTTTAGTGCTTCACTGGGTTAGGGTCTACCTGGAGTCTACCTGGGGGAGAATTCCCGGGGGCAACGCCCCGCGGCCCCGGGCCAGGCCTCTTGTTGGACCCGAGCCTGATCCCCCAGGCTGTTACTTGGCCGCGGTCAACGTGAACCACAGCCCGCGATCAGGTACCGACTTGAGGTGCCTGTCCCCGTGCCTGCTTGGAAACCAGGGGGTTGTTTGGGAATCCCCCGATGTATGCTGGGAGGCAGTTGAACAATCTTGGGCCCCCCACACTTTTTGTGTTGTCCCCCAACGTGCTAG